>APFE031344444.1:72399-123224 GCA_000404065.3 Pinus taeda | reverse complement strand
TTAAATTAGTTCCAAACAGTTTGAGGAACTAATTGTGAGTTCAGTCAGTTAATGCATGTATGCATGCAACTAGTGTTCTCCAGATAACTGAATATTCTCTCATAAATAACTCATGCATGTCAGTTCAGAGAAAGACCCAGTTGAGATTAAAGACAGGGCCATTGTACTATTAGTTGGAGGAATTTTCCTATAAAGGAAACTCATCCATACAGAAGGAATCAACTCCTTCAGGATTGCGCAGTTATTTCAGAGGTCAGTGTTGTGTGTGAGGTGAGAATCACACAGGTGGCAGCTGGAGGACCCAGGAGAAACTGAGTTAGGAAATAGGAGGCGTGGAGGACTGAAGGAAGGCACATGTGTTGTATATTCTGTCTATGAGAAACAATGAGGGATTGCACTAAGAGATAGATAGCTTGTGAGCTAAAGCTTTGTGTAATCCTGAGATATTTCCACTTGTATGATAATACAGATAGCGGCGTTTTTAGCTGAGGCTTTCCCCAGAGTATTCTTTTATGTTTCATGTGTGATTGAATCTTCTTCTCTGTTATATGTGTTATGTTTGATCTTGCTCAAATCGATTAAGCTTCCGCAAGTTTGATAGTAGAAGTAGATTGAGTATTTTGCTTTAGTACATTACATAATCAGTTTAATCTATAGTGAGAATTTCTATATGGTATCAGAGCTAGTTGATATATAGAGAAATTTCTACATGGTATCAGAGCTAGCTGATCCATAGAGAAATTTCTACACGTGTGCGACCAGAACATGGTTGCAAGCGTGACATTGTGACCACCGTGAAAAAAGGTGTATGTTGAACAGTCAGGAAAAGAGGGTGAAAAGACTCACACGAGCCCATGAGGTGAGCCCGAGTGCTTGCAAACATCAAGTAAAAATTCAAGGGAGGCTCTGAAATTGGACGCAGGCCAAAATTTTGGAGGGTGTTGCAACCGCTACAACACTACCTTATCAAATTTTTGAATGAATTATTGTACATCTTCCCTTCCCATGGTTATTTGGTAGAATTTTTCAAGGTTAAAGGTTCCTTGGGCATTACATGACCGCCTCTTCATGAATAGGTCTTCAAATTCATTGGAGTCTTCTATGCATGCTGGGGGAAGGCTAAGGTACTAGCCTCTTTCTTGTCCCTCAAGTGATAGAGAAAAAAAACATCATGAGCTTATCTTTATCAAAGACCATCATAGGGGACACTTGCCAATAGAATTCCTCAATAAAACCATGGGAAGTCCAAGTATCATCCCTTTGAATTTGGGTAACCATCGGTTATATTTTTCAAATAGTGGTTTGGGATCACCACTCAATTTCAATGGGGCAAAGACACTAACCAAGTGTCTTTCACTTTTGGTCATCTTGGGTTGATCTTGTTTTGGGTCAGTGTTAGAACTAGATAGCATATTTGGGGATGGATCATTGACTTTCTCAAATTCAGGGAAAGGGTGGTTCCAACAGCTAATGGGGTTCACTCTCCCCTTTTTGCAGCAGCCCTAGTTAAAGGAGGAATGTTGTCGCCTTCAAGTAAACTAGGGGTTTGGATAATGAGTGGAGTCGCCAAAGGAATGCTTTATAGATGTTGTCAATGAATCAATTCCTCAATGATTCACTAGGGAGGTAGACCTTCTTCCTCGTCAACAATGGCACCAAAATGTTACCACTCAAACTAGCAAGGGGCCTAAAGGGGATTCCTAAAGGGTACAATTGCTAGGCGAAGGGAAACAATGGAGACTTAGCCCACTATCACATTAGCTAAGACTCCCTACTCTTTACGGAATTTCACTTATGGTATGAGACCCGGTATATGGAAGTCACTTATGAAGGATGAATCAACAAATGGATGTGAAGTGACCCTGATGATTCTTTTCTTAGAAGGGCGGTAAAGAATGGATCTTACTTGCTCTTCAAGAAAGGTACAAATATTTCTAAGATAAGGAGGGGAGGATTTGAGGGTTAGGTTAAAGGAATATGCCTTGTAAAGGAGTTACCCAATCCAAAAATCCTTTTAGGACTTGGCTTCCTGAATGGTTCTTGAAGAATTGACCTTTCAAATGTATGGGACCAAACGGGACAAAGTGGATCCAGCCTAGGTTAAAGAGAGAGAATCTAAAACCAATGATGTTCTTAACCCAGAAAAGGAAGGGAAAAGGATCAAAGTAATAATTTCCAATTAAAAGTGTCAAATCGATTCTATGAGGAGCTATCCTAGGGAATACCAGGGCAAAGTTTGATCTCAGAGCTAGGGCTTGGGTTATCTCACGACTGCATCATTGGAATGGCTTCAAAATTCAAGGAGGCCTTGAGGACACACCAGCGCAATAGAGTCTAGGATATCTAACCTTTTCTTTGGCTATTTTTTAGAGAGAGTAATGCCTTAGGTGACCCAACTTGGCTAGACCTAGAAGAGAAAGGGAGAGGTGGAGAAAAATGTTCTTTAAGTGATCACCTATTGGTGGACCAGTGCCTAATCCCTTGAAGAGAATGGATTCTAGGAGAATGATGAGAAAGGAACTTGTATTTCGGTCAAGGAGGCCTTAAGGACTAATTCTCTTGGCCCTTTCAGGCAAGAAGAAGAGACCTCAAAGCTTTTATACTTCACTTTGCAAAAGGAGATGGCTTATCAAGATAAATTCACCGGTGGAATTATCCCTAGGAGATTTTATTCACATACATGGACCAAACAATGAGAGATGTTATATGGAAACAATTTTATGCAAT
The DNA here is from genome assembly GCA_000404065.3 of Pinus taeda. NCBI lineage: Eukaryota > Viridiplantae > Streptophyta > Pinopsida > Pinales > Pinaceae > Pinus > Pinus taeda. The sequence goes on along the minus strand of APFE031344444.1, from coordinate 120,497 downwards.
GCATCACTTAGCCTTAATATCACGAAAATCCCATTCAATGCATGGGACCACACGGGAACAAGTGGACCTAGACTAAGTTAAGGAGAGATAATCTAGAAACCAATGATGTTCTTAACCCAGACAAGGAAGGGGAAAGGATAAAAGTAATAATTTCCAACTAAAAGTGTCAAATTGATCATATGAGGAGCTATCCTAGGGAATACCAGGGAAAAGTTTGATCTCAAAGCTAGGGTTTGGGTTATCTCACAACTCCACCGTCTGAATGGCTTCAAAATTGGAGGATGACTTGAGGAGACACCGGCGCAGTAGAGGCTAAGAGATCAAACTTTTTCTTTGGCTATTTTGTCAAGAGAGTGATGCCCTAAGTGACCCAACTTGGCTAGACCTAAAAGAGAAAGGGAGAGGTGGAGAAAATGTTCTTTGAGTGATCACCTATTGGTAGACCAAAGCCTATTCCCTTGGGGAGAATGATGAGAAAGGAACTTGTATTTCGGTCAAGGAGGCCTTAAGGACTACTTCTCTTGGCCGTTTAGGGCAAGAAGAAGAGACCTCAAAGCTTTTACACTTATCTTTGCAAAAGGAGATGGCTTATCTAGATAAATTCACCATTGGAATTATCCCTAGGATATTTCATTCACATACATGGCCTAAACATTGAGAGATGCTATGTGGAAACAATAATCCCACAATTTCACAATTAATGCAATGCATCTATTAGCCCTAATATAGGGAAAATCTCATTCAATGCATGGGACCACATGGGACCAAGTGGACCCAGCATATGTTAAGGAGAGATAATCTAGCAACCAATGATTTTCTCAACCTAGACAAGGAAGGGGAAAGGATCAAAGTAAGAATTTCCAATTAAAAGTGTCAAATTGATCCTATGAGGAGCTATCCTAGGGAATAGGAGGGCAAAGTTTGATCTTGGAGCTAGGGCTTGGGTTATCTCACAACTCCACCATCGAAATGGCTTAAAATTTGGAGGAGGCCTTGAGGACACACCAGCGCAGTAGAGGCTAGGAGATAGAAATTTTTCTTTGGTTATTTTGTCGGGAGAGTAATGCCCTGGGTGACCCAACTTTGCTACACCTAAAAGAGAAAGGCATATGCCGAGAAAAATGTTCTTTGAGTGATCACCTATTGGTGGACCAGTGCCTAATCCCTTAGGGAGAATGGAGTCTAGGAGAATGATGAGAAAGGAACTTGTATTTCAATGAAGGAGGCCTTAAGGACTACTTCGCTTGGCCCTTTAGGGAAAGAAGATGAGACCTTAAAGTTTTTATACTTCACTTTGCAAAAGGAGATGGATTATCAAGATAAATTCATCGGTGGAATTCTACCTAGGAGATTTCATTCACATACTTAGCCCAAACATTGAGAGATGCTATATGGAAACAATAATCCCACAATTTCACAATTTATGCAATGCAAAAAATAGCCCTAATATAGCGAAAATCCCATTCAATGCATGGGACCATACAAGACCAAGTGGACTCAGCCTAGGTTAAGGAGAGAGAAGCTAGCAACCAATGATGCTCTTAAAAGTGTCAAATTGATCCTATGAGGAGTTATCCTAGGGAATACTAGGGCAAAGTTTGATCTCATAGCTAGGGCTTGGGTTATCTCACAACTCCACAGCCGCAATGGCTTCAAAATTGGAGGAGGCCTTGAGGACACGCCAACGCAGTAGAGGCTAGGAGATCAAAAAAAAATTTTGGCTATTTTGTCAGGAGAGTGATGCCCCAAGTGACCCAATTTGGCTAGACCTAGAAGAGAAAGGGAGAGGTGGAGAAAAATGTTCTTTGAGTGATCACCTATTGGTGGACCAATGCCTAATCCCTTTGGGAGAATGGAGTCTAGGAGAATGATGAGAAAGGAACTCGTATTTCGGTGAAGGAGGCCTTAAGGACTACCTCGCTTGGCCCTTTAGGGAAAGAAGAAGAGACCTCAAAGCTTTTATACTTCGCTTTACAAAAGGAGATGGCTTATCAAGATAAATTCACCGGTGGAATTATCCCTAGGAGATTGAATTCACATACATGGCCCAAATATTGAGAGATGCTATATGGAAATAATAATCCCACAATTTCGCAATTTATGGAAAGCAACAATTAGCCCTAATATTGTGAAAATCCCATTCAATGCATATGACAAGTAAAACAAGAATAACATTAAATATGTGTACTTACATGTAATAGAACATATCCAACCATCAACAATTTGACAATAAAGAAGCTCCAAGGTAAAATACTCCAATCCGAACATCAAAATTCATCCATGCTCTAATTCATCATCCCAGAAAAGTGTGAAATTATCTAAAGAGAAGAATGATCCAATCCAAAGTGATGATACAAATGAATTCATGTCTCTCATATTTATACACTCATTAGGAGTTCTAATTACCTAATTTGAGCCTACATTATCCCATCAACTAAAATGATGTGCAAATAACTATTTATTGGCGACAATCCCACCAAACTAGCTCATAAATAAAATAATAAGCCTCTCAAGAGGTTGAATAATCAATATTGCACGTCGTCGTGCTCTCCAAAAGGCCTAATGAAGTCCATAAGTGCCAAAATGATGAGTTGGACTTCCAAAAGTAATGGATAAGGGGTTGGCCCCTTATTCTCCACATAATAAACCTGTGGTGCTCCCAATGGTTGTGAGGGCACACAAGTGAAATCACGGGTCTCCATGTAAGTCGAAGATGCATGTAGACTATCTTTAAGGGCTCATATGATGGTGTAAGTGATGCCACATCATCCTAAAAGTCTTGGGTCATATTCCAAGTGCATGGTACATATGTGGGGTTGACTGGGCAAAGGTGATCCAGATGCATCTTCCTTGTCCAATAGGTGAATCTCGAGCAATCTTTGAGCATATATGGGGATCCATGGAGTGTTGTCTACTGTTGTGGAGGCCCATGGCTCTCAACACACACCCTACATGTGCCAATGTAGCCCTATGGAGGGTTAGGACCCCGTATAGGGAGACCAAACGTGAGATGGAGACCATCTACAATCGTACATAAGATCCAATGTGTCCCCTAGCCTTCCAGTACAAGAAGTAATCAAGGAAATTGTGTGGTACATTTTCCTATTGAATGCGGTCAATTATGCTTTTACTTTTCTTTTCATCTGCATCAACCTCTGGGGCATCATTCCAGGCCTAACCCAAGGTGCGGGCAAGGGGAAGGGGAGAGCTAGCCCTATGTGGACCCAGTGGGGGGATGCAGACCTAGGTGGGAGAAATGATTAATGTGGTAATATTGAGTGGAAAGGGGGTAATATATGTGGATGAGGGAGTGGGATCACGCAACCAAAATTGGTGTTTCCCATTAAATACCATCAATAAAGCCAAATGGTTAGTAAAAGAGATCCCACTGGACTAGAATCCAAGTTTAATATCCAAAAAGGGGTCTAGGGGACAAGATCACAAACCTAGCCCATTCTTTCTACCGAATCCCCCCATTAATACATGTCCAAAAGTGTCCATCATAAGAAAACTACAATACTAAATTACCAAATGACAAGGCATACCTTTAGGTTCGAGAGGCCCACCTTCAAGCATACAATCAGGACAAATGGGTGAGGGACCACATGGCTAGTTCAGGGGGCGGAGAAGTGGCACAATGAGTTAGTTGGTGGCTACAAGGGACTACTAGTTGTCGTTTGAGAACCATCTTGGAGAAAATATTTCTCCTAGGGATATCACCCACAAAATTGTGGGTAACACATTTCAATGAGTGTCATAAAACCTTCTTAGCCTTCTCAAAGATCAAATCTAAAGAGGCCTTTGTTAAGAGTTTGGTTGTTGGCACTTTATGACCTTAAACACTTTATCAAGGTCACATGCGATTTTGACAACGATTTCTTATTTATTTTTAAGGAAAACAATTTGTATATGGGCAAGAACCCAACGTCACTTCAAATCTATTTTATGAAGATATGATATAATTGTTGTAATCATATATACTCCCTATAAGCCCTATGGTTCATGTTTCTTTCAAAGTTCATTGGAATTATTATGTGTTATTGTTAAATATTTATTGTGTTGTTATCATGAAATACATTTATTGAATGCAAGTTGCATATTTATCATCACAGAATGGTCTTCAATAGTTCATGGTCAGCCTTTCTTATATTCCTTTGAGTGACAAAGCAAACTTTATAATATAATTTTCCTATTTGTATTATGAGGGTCTAGAACATGAGGTTTTATAAACTCTCTTTAGTAGTGAAACCTATACCATTTTATTTTGCAAAGGTAACTTTGAAGCGAGAAGGGTAAACATGGAAAATGAAATATTTCAATAGGGGAAAGTGAAATTTTGAAAATTGGAAAATTTTAAAGGTGAAAATTAAGTCACTTTGATATTTTTCACTTGATGTGATGATATATTTTTCACTTATTTGGAGAAAAAATTATTTTCCCAGTGTCATTTTGTGTAAAAGAGAAATAAACATATTTTTATTTTGTTCTATCATGGGGTTCTTGCACTCTACATGCCACACTCAAATATCAAAATATTGTTGAAAGTTGCATAACACATATTTTCTTCTATCATGGATGATCATGATGATGATGAAGAATGGCTTTGGAAATGCCAAAAAACGATAGTTACCTTACATATTGCCAGGGGTAAATTGATGTTTTGATTGCTTCCTTGCAAAATATTGATCTCAAGAATAATGTTGAGAATGCTTGTTGAAAAATAGTATCACTCAACTACTGGGGAAAGTTCTCTTCACGTAAGAATCTACCACCCAACTTTCTAATGAAATTGCTTCTTTGCAAAATCATAACACTAGTCTTCATGATCAAAGTCTTTCATTTCAAGACATTGATTACACGGTTAATTAATTGTAATATTCTGTTACCAAGATTTGTGATGATGTTGTTTGCTTCAAGATTGTAATACTAAACTCTTTAAATATCAAGGCTTTTTTGGGTGCACGAATTGCAGTTAGGCAGAGTCCTTCAACACTTAATTGTCAACCCGAGGGTTTCTTAAACTTAGAGACGAAGCATAGGAAATGCCAAAAATGATATCAACTTTTCTAGATTCTATTCCTACTTCTTTAATTGTAACCTCGCAGAATAAAAAAGAAAATATCACCCGGCAATTTAAACCAATGATATTCTAGTGTTGGAATGTGAAAGAAAGTACTCTTGCAAGGAAATAAATGAAAGGAACTCTCAAACTTCTTGCAAACAATATTGGCTAATGAAAATGTAAATCTATGTTTATCTTCAGTATAGTTGTGTTCTAGGTTAATAATTGGACCCTTGAAGATATCTGACTTCTTATAGATCTTTCTCCCTGCACTAAGTTATTATTCATGTACTCCTGCAATGTGCTTGCACTAGTACCAGAACAAATTTTAGGTGTTGGAAGTATATTTTACACTTGTATTGAAGATTTATGTCTTCATGCAGGAGCTCTTAGCCTCAAGACTAGAGCACTTTGTTCCTATATCAGGATATCGATTCCTGTACTGGAACAAAGGTTCCTAATTCTTCTTATAAGAAAATAAAGAATGTGATAACTTAAAGAAAGACTTGCAAAGGTGAACAGAACTTCAAAATAAATTCCTCAAACAAAAAGATGCTTCAACCGATATTAATATCTAAAATAAGAATTAATTTCCAAATTCAAAGCACACCCTTCTTTAATCAAAGAACCCCTACATGCAATCTAAAGAAATCATCTAATTGTGACAACATGCTTCAATCCTGTAATAGTTAGTCACACGAACTAATTTGCATTCATAACCTTCTTAACTCAAAAAGTTTCTCTTTGAAAATAATTACACATAGAGTCTGATCTTCCCCTAAACAGCATGAAGTACAGGTACAAATTAGTGTGTCACAATGGCGTTCAATCTCGAATTACCAATGCATACTTAGTTCAAAATATCAAGAAAATCATGCACAAAAAAAAATGCATTAAGGCTCATCAATCATATAAGAATAAAAGACTATTACTATAATGAACCAAAGGAATCAATCTACGAAACTATAAATGCACTAGTGCAAGAATGTGTGCTTGCACGATCCAGGGAGAAACGATATTAAACTTCAAAGAAAAGAAATCATAAAATTAAACTTAGTCGAGCATGCACACCACGGATCCATCACACAGTGATGAAATCAGATCTAAACCTTGCAAAGGAATAAAAATATCTATTTAATTCACACTTTGCATTAAACGAAATTAACACACCTTGATTGAAAAAAAGAAGAACATGAAGGAGAACGAGCTGGGTTGGCTAGGCCCTAGCCAAACAGCGCGTTTCCCTGTTTAGGAAACGTAAAGATTCATCTCTTAATCAATGCATCAAGACAAAATTACAACGCAAGATTGAGAAATCATGGTGCAGTCCCTTTCTATTAATAATCATCAAATGTACATCATGAGTTCGAATCCAGCCCAGAACGAGGGCAATACCAGCGAAATTACAGAAGAACAGAATTGCAACATCCTTGTTATAGTTAACGCTCGCTACCATTTTCTATCTGAATGCTATATTTTATACATTCGTTCAGGCCTACAACCGTAACCAAATTACATCAAGTGTTCAAATCTGAGCCTTTCAACTATAACAAAATAACAATAACAATTCATACTAAGCCTTTCACCTATAACAAAACACTAATCTAAGTATTTGGTCGGCGACCCAATCTCCACCATATCCTTGACTTTTCTACGCTCAAAGCCCAACTCGAGTTGATCGTTCTAGAACAAGGTGTCTGCATGAGGTGGTGAGTTGTCACGACAGTTAAGGATTCGCCAGCAGTGCAGCAATCCTACCTGCACTCGACCATGCTAATGGAATGATCAATACATTCTCTATCAAATACTTTAGGAAAAGAAATATTAGTTGCAAAGATTATTAAAGGTAAAAAATCTATGAAAATGATTAATTAAGCACATTCATAACCCTTAAACATGAAATATAAAGCTAGTGTAGGAAAAGGCACGATTCTTGGATTAGTGTAGGAATTGGAGGTTTACAAGGTTGAAATAGAGGTCTAAAGTTATGGTTTTGAAGGGAAAAAGGGGTTTAAAATGAAGCAATTTAGCCTACCAACATCCTCCCCTCCTTAAGCTGTTGTGGGTCCTCACACAACCTTTATCTGCTGCAAAAAAACCAAAATAGAAGAGCCTCCCTTCAATTCTAAACTTGTATGTTGATCCCTGCTTTCACTGTCTTTGCCTTCCTACTTCGAGCCTTTTTGAGTTACTTGGTCACCTTTTTAAGACGTTCATAACACTTTGAGGCCCGATATTTCCATATTTTAACTTGTCTTTTATGCTCCTTCACCTCTCCTTCCAACTCTGCATTTGCTCGTTTTTGTAATGTATTTTTCTCTTTCATGGCTTGGTTTAATTCCTCCAAGCCGTACACATGTTGCTTAAGCTCTTCTATCCAACTATTCAGATAGAGGGTGGAGTTCTTGACTCCCTATTCCTCTGACGCAGACTTCTCGATGTCCGATTCCAAACATGTGCCGACATCATCAAGGTCGAGGTTATCCTGGCCACCTTTTAGTGCCTGCATTTCAATATCATCAAGGGTTTCAATACCTAGAGTCTCAATGTCACTAAGGGTCTCAATGCCTTGCTCATCCAATTTACCAGGGGTTTCAGTACCCTTCTCATCCAATTTACCAGGGGTTTCAATACCCTGCTCCTCAAAGTCACTAAGGGCTTCAATACCCTGCTTATCCATCTCACCAGGGGTTTCAGTACAATGTTCTTCAAAATCATTGAGGGTTTCAGTACCCTGCTCGTCCATCGCACCAAGGGTTTCAGTACCCTGCTCTTCAAAATCATTGAGGGTTTCAGTACCCTGCTCATCCATCGCACCAAGGGTTTCAGTACCCAGTGCCCTGTCATCCACCAGACCCTCTGTTGGTTCCTTGCTTGCATTCAACATCACTTTTATTTTCTTCATTCTACCAAAGAGGACCGACAAGGGTGTGTTGTCTTCCTTCTCCACATAGTCGCCATCAACAACTATATGGGTCGCTACCTCAGCGAGGACCGAAAGATTATCGTTACTTGGTGAAGCAGGTGGAGAGTCATCCAACAGTATTGGACAGGTCGACTGAACACAACCCGCCCTCGAAGAGGCAGTCCTTCTCCTAGCCGACCTCCTGGTCTCGGTAGGATGCAAGGTCAACGTTTATGAGTTCTCCTTTTTGCCTGCACTCCTCTTCTGAGACGACTTCCCTGCACTCTTCTTCTGAGCCGGCGTTTCTGCACTCTTCTTCTGAGTCGACTTCTCTGCACTTCGCCCCAGAAACTCCTTTAAGAATTCCTCCCAAGTCACATTTTTAGCTTCCAACTCCTCCTTAATTAAGATTGTGATCATCCCATGGTGATATAATTTGTATGCAACCTGACTAGACTTCCCTTTCTGAACCCCTTTCACCATCTCTTTTAAGCTTCTGAGAAAATAATAAGGGAAATTTATGAGCTTACCGGACTCAAAGTGCAAGAGTAGGCGTATGTGATAGAGGAAAGTTAGTGAGTAGCAACCCTTGCAAGTAAGTAACTTCTGCAATACATATAGGAGATCCTTCCACTTTTCGAGCATAGCATTCCTTTGGAGGTCGTTCTTCCAGTCCACCTTCTGCTTCGGGTTGACCACGAACCGACGCCACAATTTCTTTTCTAACTTCTCCTTCTTAAACCATTTCTCCCTCACTGTTGATGAACCTATAGCCTAGGATATGGACTCTTCTGTGACTGCAAATTATAATGAACCAACCTTTCCTCAACTCCCATCAAAGGTCCGGGCGAATGCTATTGCCACAGCTAAGTCAAATCCATCAAATTTCTGCAGAAACAGGAGGAACCCGGATTCCTACAATGTTACAAGACTATTCACATACTCAGTTGTTTGTTCCATCTCTTGTATGGACCATGGCTCAATCCTCACAGGCGCCATGTTTGTTTGAATTCACCCAATCTTTGTCTCAAGAAAAAAATTACAACATAAAGAACTCAAATGATAGTCGAGCTATACATCCATCACTATATTAACCACTTTTCCAAATGGTCATGCTTCATCATTAAAACTACACGGATGTGAATACGAATTGGTTCAAGTACACACAGACGATGATGATTGGAAGAGGCGACGATTTAGATAATAATTCCACATAACGGTCATGCAAGGTCGGATATGGAGTAAGGCCCTTATTATCAGGTGATGAGTTTTTCAAGAGAAGGTAACTATTGGATTTCAGGAGAATCGTACCATCCCGCATTTACTCCATAATCTCATATAAGGTGTACTTAGTACTCATCAAAAAGATAAGATTTCATAACCTAAAATATCTTTGTACTTAAACGATTTCTTCCTAATTTGGTAAATGATAAAACAAAGTGTTAATCATAATATAAACTGAATATCATGATCTACAGGTGGTACAGTTATTCTTCCTGTACAAAAGTTCATGAAACAAAAGATAAGCTTCAATACGCATTTTTGCACCAAGTGTTCCTGCACCAGAACATGTGTTTTTTCGAATTGGGCACGCTCAGCAGTGAGGATTCCTTTGCCTGCACTCGACATGCTTGCACCAACCATGCCTGCAATGAGCATGCTTGCACTACCCAGGCCTGCACCGAATTTGCTTTCACTCAAACACACAATTCCTGCACCAGGGATATTTGTAGCATAACGGGAACCAAAAGAAAATTCTGATAGGATATAATTAATAGGTTGGATTAAAAAAAATTGTTGAATATACAAAGGAGGTTTTATTCGCCATTCTTTGGTGTGACACATGCCTTTCGATCTAATTTGTGAGTTCACATCAGATCCTGCAACCGATCCATGAAGGAAAAAAAAAAGAAGTCGGAAAAATGGTAAGTTTTTATAATGGGAAGGAAATTACAATAGGGAATTCAAGAGAGAAATCACCAAGAGGGACAAATCAAAAAAGGGATTTTGGGGAAAAATTTTCAAGGGAAAAAGAGGGAAATGCAAAATCGGATAGGGAAAATTTCTTTGAAGAAAGGGATGGTAAACTTTATGAGATAAAAAGAAGAAAATAAGGGTATTTTTTTAATGAAAATGGGAATAGAAGAAGGGAAAATTTTCACTTGACATCTGCCTATAAAGTGTTGATCCATAAAATAGATGCAGCAGGAATTAAGTGTTGCTTGAATAAAAATTTATGTGCCATCTATCCCACACTTGGATAAGGGCATGGTTCCTGTACTTGAACTTGCTTCTTCTTGGTGACAGTTAACACATCTAAAGATCAAGCAACATTCCCATTTTATTAGAACTGATCTTCCTGCAAGCAAGATGGTTTTCCTATGAGTGTTTTCACAATCATAGGAAGAAAAAAAAATATTTTTGATTTTTTTCTTTTGATCTATATATATATATATATATATATATATATATATAATATATATATATATGGATTTTCTTTAAACTTTATTTCAAGAGAAGAAATCAAATTACAATAGGCTGGCATAGCCACCTATCAACTGAAGTTCAAATTGTTGTTGCACATGCTGCATGAAGTCTTCGTTTGTGATGAGCTGAAAATATACTTTAAGCCTATGCCCATTCACAAGGAAAATTGAATCTCACCCATCAATAGTTTTGACTTCTACAGCCCCATTGTCGAAAACTTGAATTACATCATACGGTCTCATCCAAGGAGTATGGAACTTCCCTTTAAAATGTTTAAATCTAGAGTCATAGAGAAGTACCCAATCCCCTGGTTGGAACTGTTACTTCCTGATAAACTTGTCATGCCACTTCTCGCGTTGTTGCTACACCAAAATATTATGTTGAACAACATCCCTTCGAAATTCATCCAACTCGTTTAACTGCAATAGGCGTTGTTGTGCTTCCAAGAGATCGATACCCAACTGAACTACAGTTTTGAAAGTCTTTATCTTAAATTCAATCGGCAAAAGGACTTGTTTTCCGTACACCAGCTCATATGGTGTATGCCTCGTGTTGTTCCTCCAAGTGGTTCGATAAGCCCATAAGTCTTCAAGCAATCAACTAGCCCAATCCTTTCTGTGTGTGTTTACTGTTTTGGTGAGGATGGATTCGATCACCTTATTTGTGGATTCCACCTAGCCATTTGCTTGCGGGTGGTACAATGTAGATTTCCTGTGCAGAATCTTGTACTAATTCATGACTTCCTGTACCAAGTTAGAAACAAATTGCAGTCCATTGTCAGAAACAATTTCTCTAGGAAAACCAAATCTAGTAAAAAATTCATTGAATAAGAAATCAACATCATCTTTTTCAGTGGCAAAAGAAACAGCTTTAGCCTCTACCCATTTAGTAACAAAATCAATACAAACCAAGATATGTTTTTTATCTAAAGATGTGGGGTTTATGGGTCCTAAAAATAAATAGCATGTTTTTCAAAGGGCTCTATCATGACTTGAGGACATAAAGGCATTTCATTGGCTTGAACAGGTTGACCCATTCGTTGACAACTATCACAATGCCTAACATATTGCTTGGCATCCTTAAACAAGGAAGGCCAAAAATAGCCAGTACGTAAAATTTTATATGCAGTTCGCTTGTCAGCGAAGTGGCCACCGCAAGGTTCATCATGGGCATATTTTAAGATATCAAACATTTATTCTTCTCTTACGCATCTACGAATAACAAAATCTGGTCCAGTGTAAAAGAGGTCTCCTTGCATCCAAGAATATGAAGCACTTTTCTGAATAATATTCTGCTTTTCACGAGCAGATAAGTGAGGTGGTGTCTTTCTGGTGACTAAATAGTTAGTTATGTCAGCAAACCATGGATATTTTGCTGACATAGCAAAAGGATGCTCATCAGGGAAATCATCATCAATAGGAATTACTTCACCAGGATTATTTAATCTAGAAAGATAATAAGCTACAACATTAGATTTCCCTGATCTATCAATAATTGTAACATTGAATTCCTATAATAGAAGCAACCACATAGTCACTCTACCACTAGTTAAAGGTTTATTCATTAAATATATTATAGCAGAATGATCAGTATGCACATAAACTTCATATCCTATAATGTAATGTCTGAATTTATTAATAACAAAAATAACGGCTAAAAATTCATTCTCAGTCATTGTATAGTTAAATTCGGCAGGTGACAAAATTTTATTGATGTAGTAAATAGCATAGGACTGTTTATTCTCCTCTTGTCCTAAGGCTGCCCCAATGGTAGTGTCTGAAGCATCAGAGGAAATATGAAATGGTAGGGACCAGTTTGGTCCTCTCAAAACTGGTGCCTGTACTAGTTTTTCCTTCAATGTTTCAAACGACTATTGGCAAGTTGTGGACCAGGTGAATTCACTATCCTTAGCTAGTAATCAAAAAAGGGGGGTAGAAATCTTAGAAAAAAATTCAATTAATCTCTAGTAATAACCAGCATGTCCCAAGAAAACTCTCACTTCCCTTTGGGTTTTGGGTGCAGGCAGATGGATAATGACTTCAATTTTAATGGGGTCTGCCTAGATACCTTTGTCAGAAACGAAATGGCCAAGAACCACTCCTGCTTTGCACATTAATCTACATTTTTTATAACTCAAAGCAAGATGGGCTTCTCGGCAATGTAAAAGCACTTTTTCTAGATTTTTAAGAGCTTCATCAAATGAGTTACCAAACACAGAAAAACCATTCATATAAATCTCAACACATTCAAGATCAACAAAAATAGTCATCACAACCTTTGAAAGGTAGCGGGTGCATTACAAAACTTGAAAGGAAGCACTCGGTAAGAAAATGTACCCCAAGGGCATGTAAAGGTAGTTTTGTCTTGATCTGAGGGTGTGATTTGGATTTGGTTATACCCACTGAAGCCATCTAAAAATGAAAAGTACTTTTTATCAGCAAGGGTATCTGGCACCTGATCGATGAAAGGAAGGGGAAAGTAATACTTGAGAGTGGCTTTGTTTAATTTTTGATAGTCAATGCCAATACGCCATATCCCATCTTTCTTAGGGCCTATCACTAATGAAGAGACCCACATACTGTCAGAAATGGGGTAGATGAAATTAGCATCTAAGATTTTTGTAATTCCTCCTTAACAATATCTCTTAGTGAGGGATTCATTCATCTCTGGGGTTATCAGATAGGTCGGGCTCCCTCCTGGATATAGATATGATGAGTACAAGTCTCAAGAGTAATGTATTTCATGTCTTCATAACTCCAAGCGAATGCATCGAAGTGATCTTGCAACAAGGTAACAAGTTGCTCTTACTGAGATGAATCCAGGTTTGAACTAATGTGTAAAGATTTGCCTGGACTAATTTCAACAAGAGTGGTCTCGGGCTCAAGAGTACAGGAAGATGATGCCACAGTATGGGATAAGGAAGGTTGGGAATCAGAATTTTCTTGGAAATCTAGACTAAATATCTAATGAAGCGTATCAAAACTAGGCTTAGTGTCTAGATTTTTCAAGAAATCTCATAATTCACCATCCTGGGTGGACTTGGTATGATGTTGAATCGAAGAAATAGGTCGGGTCTCCTCATCACTACTATCATAATCTAACCATAAGATATCTTTGAGTTCCCGAATAGATCTAGCAGGTGGGTATACGGCCACATTTTTCCTAGAGTCTCCATGTGAAATGTATATATCAACGGAGCAACATCCAATATAAGCATCAGTTGTGGCAAGCCATGGTCATCCCAGAATAAAAGGATGTCCTCCCACTGGATTCTTTGGCTGAAGCACAATGAAATCCGTGGGGTATTCCCATGAATCTATAGAGACAACCACGTCGTCCAATACTCCATCAGGCTTGATTTTAGATCTGTCTACAATTTCAAGCACGATGGGTGTAGGATGAATATGGCCCAACCCAAGTTGTTCCATGGTTTGCCTAGTCATCACATTGATGGCTGCCCCCAGGTCTATTAACACATTAGAGATAAGGATATCACCTATCTAAGCAAAAACAACTAGGTTTCCAGGATCTGCGTATTTCTCCATCAATACGCATCCTAACATCAACTCAGCTGCCCAACCAACAAATTGAATGGTTTGAGGTTCTACTCTCTTCCTCCCTGGCTTTTTAAGACATAATTCTCGAATGATCATTGTATAGATGGGAATTTCTCGGATAGCCTGAAGTAAAGGGACCTTTATACAAAGATACCTTAATCCAGATGCCATAGTGGACTCGAGGTCACTCTTCTCCATGACCAACCACTCTGGATAGGGGGGTTGGTTTGAAGAAGATGGTGAATTTGAAGGTATGGGAATGGGCTGAAGGATGACATTGTTTTTCGAATGATCAAGAGTTGCCTCCTCATTTTTCTCCTCAATAATCACCGTGGGCTATTTTTGTTTTCCTGGTTTAATTACCCTTCTCGATCTCAATTGAAGCTCATTTATCCCAACTGGAAGGGTTCGATAGGTAGGAAGAGAGGACTGTCCAACCGAATGAGTTAGTTGTATTGCCTTATTATTAGGATTTGGTACTGATTGAGTAGGTTGTTGAGGTGGTCTAAATGGTGGTGGCAAGGCAATGGTGGTAATTATTGACTTTTCTGAGGTAGAGAGGGAAAATATGGTTGTGGCATATGGTGTGGTGCATAGGAAGGAGGATATGATGGCATCTGAGCAGGATAGGAATGATATGAATGGTTTGGCCTTCTCCATCCCTGTTGCCAAGGCTGAGAGGATTGTCCATGATGAAAATGATTCCCGTGATGCCAATGTTAAGAGTGATTATTATTTTTATAATAGGAATATGGAGGTGCATTATAGCCATAAAAATGTGGTTCAGGAGCCATACCTGTGGCCAGTTTCTTCGTGCTCCCATGGCATGCAATGGATCGGGTTCAGAATGCTCTCCTTCAAGTACAGCTTTTAGTCCAGGTATGGAGGGGCACTCCTCTGTGGCATGGTTTTCTACACAAATCACACATTTATTAGCATCTTTCATATCAGTAGGACACTCTCTTAAAGGATACTTTTTCCTACACTTTGGACAAAAAATAGACAATGACTCTTGTTCATTTTCTAATTTTTTTCTGAAATTTCAAAGAGTCTATTTGTTTGCTAACAGTATTCATTATTTTGTCCATTTTATTCTCCAAGCCAATGATCATAGCATCTATAAATCCCTTTTTTTTAGTTTTGCTTCGACCTCCTCTAATGGATCTAGCTTGATTGATAAGGAACTTCCTGCACAAGTCACAAATTTGTTCAAAAGTTTTATGAGCAATATCTCCTTGTCTTAACAAATTCAGATTATGTCTAGAATCCTCAGTAAGTCCTCGTAGGAACAAGGTTCGAATAGTACTTAAATAAAATTTGTATTTGGATTGTTGGAGTATATACAAAAATCTCTCTAAGTAATCCTCCAAAGTCTCATCATCACCTTGTACAATGGTGAAGATCTCGTCCTCCATTTCTTTAGTTTTACAATATTTCTTATATTTATTATAGAGTACTCTCTTCATTTGGTCCCAAGAACTTACATTGTTTCCTCCTAGTCCCATGAACCAACGCAAGGTTAAATCCTTGAGAGTTGCAGGAAACAACTTTAATTTCTGGGCATCAGAAGAATAATCATAACTCCAACACAATATATCAAACTCAAAAAGAAATGAATCTGGGTCTTCATGCACCTTACCATGAAAGTGTGGAAGAGATGAAGGTGAAATATTCTTCATTTGTACATTCACTTCTGAATTCACTATTGGAAATCCAAAAGTGGACTAATGCTGAATTGAACTTTCCAACCATCATTAGCCTCCTTCTTTCCCTTTTTGGGTTGTGTCACACCTGAATCACTATTTCCAAAATCCAAGTGGACTGTTCCGGCATTATGAGTCTGGGTTTGCTTGGACTTTCTACCTGCAAAAGAAGGTCCAATATGAGAAGAGTTTTCAGATTTTTCAATATCTTGTCGACCCTTATTGGGCTTCATACCCCTACCTTTCTTAGGCATTCATTTAAAAAAATCAAATCCAAAAAACAAAATTCAAATGCTTATGAAGAAAAAGAATCTGTTAATTGTTGCAATGAATAAAAAAAATCAAAACTTGTAAAATCCTCAAAACAATAGAAGCATACTGCACAAAAAATAATAGCAAACTTACCCATATTGCAGAAAATGGAAAGTTCTTACCAATTTCAAATTGTCTCCCTGGCAATGGCGCCAAAATGTTGGGTGCAGGAATTGCGGTTAGGTAGACTCCTTCAACACTTAATTGTCATCCCGGGGATTTCTTAAACTTTTAGACGAAGCACAGGAAATGCCAGAAATGATATGAACTTTTCCAGACTCTATTCCTACTTCTTTAATTGTAATCTCACAAAACAAAAAAGAAAAGATCACCCGGCAATTTACACCAAAGATATTCTAGTGTTGGAATGTGAAAGAAAGTACTCTTGCAGGAAAATAAATGAAAGAAACTCTCAAAATTCTTGCAAACAATCTTGGTTAATGAAAATGTAAATCTATGCTTATCTTCAGTATAGTTGTGTGTCAGGTTAATAATTGGACCCTTGAAGATATCTGACATCTTATAGATTTTTCTCCCTGCACTAAGCTATTATTCTTGTACTCCTGCAATGTGCTTGCACTAGTACCAGAACAAAGTTTAGGTGTTGGAAGTATATTTTACATATGTACTGGAGATTTATGTCTTCATGCATGAGATCTAAGCCTCAAGACTAGGGCACTTTTTTCCTGTACCGGAACAGAGATTCTTGCACCAAGTTTTCCAATTCTTCTTGTAAGAAAATAGAGAATGTGTTAACTTAAAGAAAGACTTGCAAAGGTGAACAAAACTTCAGAATAAATTCCTCAAACAAAAGATGCTTCAACCAATCTTAATATCTAAAATAAGAATTAATTTCCAAAGTCAAAGCATACCCTTCTTTAATAGAGGAACCCCTTCATGCAATCTAAAGAAATCATCTAATTGTGACAGCAGGCTTCAATCCTATAATAGTTATTCACACGAATTGATATACATTCATAACCTTCTTAACTCAAAAAGATTCTCTTTGAAAATAATTACACATAGAGTCTGATCTTCCCCTGAACAATATAAAGTACAGGTACATATTAGTGTGTCACAATGACGTTCAATCTCGAATTACCAAAGCATACTTAGTTCAAAATATCAAGAAGATTATGCACTGCAGAAATGCATTAAGGCTCATCAATCATATAAGAAATAAAAGACTATTACTATAATGAACCAAAGGAATCAATCTATGAAACTGTAAATGCACTAGTGCAGGAATGTGTGCTTGCACGATCCAAGCAAAAACGATATTAAGCTTCGAAGAAAAGAAATCATAAAATTAAACTCAGTCGAGCATGCACACCACGGATCCGTCACACAGTGATGAAATCAGATCTAAATCTTGCAAAGGAATAAAAGCATCTATTTAATTCACACTTTGCATTAAACAAAATTAACACACCTTGATCGAAAAAAAGAAGAACATGAGGGAGCACGAGATGTGTTGGTTGGGCCCTAGCCTAGCCAACCAGCTCGTTTCCCTGTTTAGGAAACGTAAATATTCGGCTCTTAATCAACACATCAACTGTTATGAAACCAACTCACAAAAACATAGAAAAGAAAGATCAGTGCCTTAGAAATCAGTCTCTTCGAGGGGGAAACCTCCCTTACATTACACAAATGAACAATTATTGGATGATACAAATGACAAGACCTCCTTTCTATATATAGGATTCTAAGGGGTCATAATATAATCAGAGCTGACATAACAATAATAATGTAAGGGCACAACAATAACAATAGTGGGCTTCTATGGCGAACAATAATAACAATATGGGGACTACATGGGCACAACAATATAATAAGGGGGTTGCACTAATAACAATAAGGAGTTACACTAGTAGTATAGGGACCTAACATGCCCCTCCTTCAAAAAGTGTTGTCATCGACGCTTGAGTAGTTATGGATGCTTCTATATAAAATTATCGTCCTCTCATGTGGAATCTTCAGCGGGTAAGTTCTTCCACTTGATGAGATACTCTGAAATTGATCGATTTCCTAGCTGTTGGGTTCTTGTTTCCGTGACCGCTTTAGGTTCCAATATGATTTTTTCTTCCTCGTCAAGTTCTAACAATATTGTTTGAACTAGGAGCATGTCATCTATAACCTTCTTTAAGCATAAACATGGAAAAATAGGGGCACGTAGGAAGCTCCAATTTGTATTCCATAGTACCAATCTTTTGCAGCACCTTGTAAGGACCATAGTACTTTGGTGATAATTTATTATCCTTCTTATCTTGCTTGCGGGACATTTTTTTATATGGTTGTATTCGTAAAAATACCCAATCGCCTACATTAAAACTTCTTTCACTGCGATGTTGATCTACCTATTGTTTCATTCGATTCTGCACCAAAGTGGGGTTATCCTTTAAAAGTTGGAGAACTTGTTGTTGATACTCAATGTGATATTTCACTGCTTGAACCTTTTTCTTCTTGATATGTCCTTCTATCTTGAGAGTTTGAGGAGTGGTAATTCTTTCCAATGCATTACAAGATATGGTCGGATTCATTTCTTGATGCTCAAAGTGATCTTTCATTTCTTGAACCTTTTTCTTCTTGATATGTCCTTCTATCTTGAGAGTTTGAGGAGTGGTAATTCTTGCCACTGCTTTACAATATATGGTTGGATTCGTTTCTTATTTCTCTAGGGTTGGTTCCTGTTGTACATCCTCTTCTTTTGACGTTTCTTGATCATTTTCTTCCTCCTCTTCACAATCTATGTAAAATAATTTCTTCTCAGTACAATTATGACCTTTAGTGTATTTGCTATCACAATTATAAACAAGCCCTTTCTCTTTTTTCATCCAATTGTTGTGGTGTAAACCTTGTAGGTTGTGAAAGACCAAGAGAAAAAACACTTCCATATTTATAGTTGAGTGGTAGGATTCTTTGTTTCCATAATTCCACTTTAAATTTTTCTTTCCAGCCTTAATTCCTTCTCCAATGAATCAGGTTCCCAAAGACAAACCTCATGTTGAATGTTGTCCTTTAAAGTCCCTATGAAGACATCAATCATTTGCTTCTCTGGAATATCATTTACCCTTGTATTCAATTTTTGGAAGTCCTCGATGTGCTTTGCCATTGAACCCTTTTGTTTGAGATTTATCAATTAGCTAAAGAAAGTGTTGCTTTTTGTATCCTCATAATGTGCTATCATTTCTTCTGTAAAAATTGCCCAAGTGACAATTTGTTCACGAGGTCAAAGCCATCGATACCATACAAACTGATTTGGTTCCAAATATAGAGTTTCAATGCATGCGTTTTGTGTGTTTCGCACATTATGGAGATCGAAAAATTGCTCTATCTGTAGTATCCATGTTACAAGATCCTTACCATCAAACTTCCTCATATCGATCTTTGGAACATGGTGGTTCTTCAATCCAACATTAGAGTCTATGAAATCATGATTAACATTTTTTTTGTTCTCATCACGAATTTCCTTTACTACCCCTTCACCATTAGTAAACATTTCTTGTAGCAACTTATTCAAATCTATATTCAAATATTCCATATTAGCGTCCATTCCATTCATTTTTAGCTTCCATGTCATCCATCTTAGCTTGCACTCCATTCATCTTACCTTCAGTTACCTTTTGTGAGAGTGAAATTTGTTGCACTTGGTCTCGTAATTTTGATATATCATGTTGCAATTCTTCGTCTTCTTCATGAGTCACGCTAGAGCTTTCAGGTTGCTTACTAGGTGTTTCCATTTTCTTTCTTCAAGGCATCAATTAATGACAATTATGCTTCACTATGCCCTTTGAACTTCAACCTAATTTTTCAACCCAAACTTATGCAAAAATTTTAAAATACTACACACAATTTTTCGCTTTGTAGAAGCTCGATATTGAATATGTTGTATCTCTGTAATTGCAGGTCTCCAAGGTCTAAAATTGCTTCCTGCGCTAGCCCTCTGAGTCCTCTTTCCAATACCACCAGTCTGATCAAAATTGGATTCTCCACAAAAGAATTATGCCCAATCTCCTAAGATGACCTGATTATATAATTTTTCAGTAGAGCGAACTTGTATGACGTGCCACGTGTCACTGTTTCAACCTTCATATCTGAAAAAGATACACAAAAAACTAAAGTCCGTCCTCTTTTTGTATCTTCTTACAAAATTTCAATCTGATGCTCAGAGATAAAGTTATGACAATTTTCCCAAGGTCACATGTTTTGAATGTAATTCGGGAGTCTGCAAAAACCCTAACTTCCTTGGATCATATCTCTGAAAATATAGTGAGACAAGATCTGAAATTCTGACCCGAGGTTCAGAGAGATTTTTGACTCAAATGGGTTTTTTTTCAGTTTCTGAAACTTTGTAGCAAAAATGTTATAGAGAAAATTCCACAATGACCTGTTTGGAGCAGCGAAACCCTAGAATCCAAAGCTCTGATACCAAATGTTATGAAACCAGCTCACAAAAAGATAGAAAAGAAATATCAACGCCTTAGAAATTAGCCTCTTCGAGGGGGAAACCTCCTTTACATTACACAAATGAACAATTCTCGGATGATACAAATGACAAGGCCTCATTTCTAAGGGGTCATAATATAATCAAAGCCAACATAACAATAATAATGTAAGGGCACAACAATATAATAAGGGGGTTGCACTAATAATAATAAAGTGTTACGCTAGTAGTATAGGGACCTAACATCAACACAAAATTACAACGCAAGATTGAGAATCATGGCGTAGTCCCTTTCTATTAATAATTAGCAAATGTACATCATGAGTTCGAATCCAGCCCAGAACGAGGGCAATACCAGCGAAATTAGAGAAGAACAGAATTACAACAGCAATAGCTATCGCTTGCTACCATTTTCTATCTGAATCCTATATTTTATACATTTGTTCAGGCCTACGGTCGTAATCAAATTACATCAAGCGTTATAATCTGAGCCTTTCGGCTATAACAAAATAACAATAACAGTTCATACTAAGCCTTCAGCTATAACAAAACGCTAATCTAAGTATTCGGTCGGCGACCCAATCTCTACCATATCCCTGACTTTTCTCCGCTCCGAGCCCAACTCGAGTTGATCGTTCTGGAACAAGGTGTCTGCATGAGGTGGTGAGTTGTCACAACAGTTAAGGATTCGCCAGCGGTGCAGGAATCCTCCCTGCACTCGACCATGCTAACGGGATGATCAATACATTGTCTATCAAATACTTTAGGAAAAGAAATATCAGTTGCAAAGATTATTAAAGGTACAAATCTATGAAAATGATTAATTAAGCACATTCGTAACCCTTAAACATCAAATATAAAGCTAGTGCAGGGAAAAGCACAATTCTTGGATTAGTGCAAGAATAGAGAGGTTTACAAGGTTGAAACATTGGTATAAGGTTATGGTTTTGAAGGGAAAAAGGGGTTAAAAATGAAGCAATTTAGCCTACCAATGGGCTCGAAGAATGACGATGATCTCTTGCTTCAACAACTATCCAAGAAAGTTAATACCATTCAAACTTTGTGGCACCTCAATCAAAACCTTCTAGAAAAAGTAAGTGAACGAAAAATTACTAAATATAAATTAGAGAATTTATTTAGTGACATGAAAACTTATTTTGAGAGATCCCAAGATTATTGTTGCCCTTTATGCAAAGTATAACCAACAAGTTAATATTTTGACACTTTGTACAAATGGGAGCAACAAGTTTGGGATATTTTGACACTTTGTATTAAACAAACGGAAAAATCTCTCTCATATTTTAAAAGCACTTGGATGTAACAATGAAGACTAAAAAACATTTCACATCTTGGAGGAGGATTTTATTTCTTTAATACTTAGTTCCTCTATTTCTTATGTAATTTCTTCTTTGGCACTATTGATACTAATATGTTCTCTTTTCCTGATTTTGAAAAGCATACTAAAGGCAATGGAACCAAATTATTTCTACATATGGATTATATATGCAGTAAACTCTATAAGAATTGGCAAGGCATTTTCGCTCCATTTAAGCCTCAAATAAGGCTAGTGAGACCAGGCCTTGGATATTTTGAGACAACATTGCTAGATGTGAGTGATATTATTTATTTTACTACTAATAAATTATAAGAACCAAGGTCTACATCATTTATGTCTATTGCTTTGGGTCCCATTAGCACAAGATCCAACACTTCATCAACTAGAACCAAATTCTTCACCATCCACATCTAATCCATATCAACATCCTAACCATAGTTTTTAAAGGCATTCTCACTCTCCATCCAAGGATTAGCATTTACAAGTCAAAGATTAAGAAGCATGGATGCAGAATTTTGGATTGAAACCAACTATTAAGACTAATTGTAGTTGGATTGATGATTAGTCATGGCGATATTTAAGCTATTGTTTGAAGCTATCTTATCCATTAATTTAATCACTTGTATAGTGGTGCAATTCTCATCACTCATCATCCTTTCTATGATTGATTCACTATAGCAATAATGTCTTCTTCACATTGTTTTTATTCCAACCTTGCTTTCTTGCTTCATTTTTGCACATGTGCATAGAAGAAAAGGATTTTATGTCATATAGCTCATCTTGTCCCATGTGATGTTTGGAGTAAGTTTTCACAAAATTCTTATTGATATTTGACACACTTTCCTTAATGGCATCTTAGTTGAATCACTCTCAATGTTAACGTGTTCTTTGTGAATGTCAACATGTTCTTTGTGATCTCTAATGTTGTGGAGATTATTCATTTTAACAATATCGATCACTTGTGCCTAAGCTTGTTTGTGGAAACTATTATTTGCCTTAATGACATCCTAATCAAATCACTCTCAATGTCAACATGTTCTTTGTGATCTCAAATGTTGTACAAATTATTTATTTTAACAATACCGGTCACTTGTACCTAATATTGTTTGTGGAAACTTTTATTACTTTATTAGCACATAAGAAGTTGGTGAAGATTCTTTTCAGCGTTTTGAGATTTAGTTCTCACGAACTCTCTATTGACAACATGTTTGCACCTTATCTTCATCAATTTTCATCTTGATGTTGTCAACACTGGTCATAATTGTATCCCCTACCCAATTCACAGATAGGTGGTATTATTGTGAATTTTACTTGACTAATTTTTTTCCACACATATTTTTCAAGTGCATATTGAGGGGATATGTTTGAAGGTCATAGTTAATTGATTGAATGCATGCATTGACACCTTTAATGACAAAAATGTAGTCTCAACAATATATTTATTTTTCTACCTTTCTTTCTTTTGTCTATGTTATAACATATTTTGCCACATGTTTTGAGATGCAATGATTGGTTATGACATTATATCCCTTTCCCTATAGCGGACTCTTTTTCCCCAAAATGTTAGTCAAAGAACACTTTTTGAGTATCCATATGCCCTTCTTGTTCTAGTATAACATGTATATACGCGAGCTTCATAGAGACAAAGCACGTATATTTACGGTTCCTGTAAAATAAACCTATGCACACCTTCAAAATGCACCAAAAAACTTTAAATGTGTGCATTTCGGAGCTTTTTTAGGCGAGGTTTACAAGTTAGACGAAAAGCCACTTACTATAGCTTGTATCTCAACAACCCCAACCAATTATTGGGACTATAAATTGATACCTTTGACTAAGGATTAAAGCATGCTTACTTTCACAACATAACACTAGCGAATTTTCTCCATGGTCTAAGGTTGTTTCCCTAAGCTTTTAATCTCTTCTCTCAATATGAAACCCTTGTTTCTTGATCTTAATTTTATCTTGATAACCTTTTGTTAAGTCTCCTTCATCTCACACATTGATTTAGAGCAAAAGATAGTAGGAGGAAACCTTCAATGGCCGAGGAAGGAGGAATCCAGAGGATAGTTCTATTCGATGTCTATGCCAAGAGTCAAGTGATCTTCATCCATTGTATTGCTACTCTTTAAATTTATAAGAAACTCATCTTTCATATCTCAATTTCAGTGTTTTACATGATGTGTTTTATTTTCATGCATTGGAATTTAGATTTCACTAATATTTTATATTCAAGTTTACTTTGATATTGTTGTTGTCTACTCTCATTTGTTGTGTCAATTACAGCCCTGAACGTGAGGAGTGGGAGGTGACGATTGGACAGGGGAATCTCCAACTTGTGAATCCCCTAGTATGTCCTTTGACCATTCGATGGTAGTTTATCATAATTGCTTGATTATTTGGGTTGTGTCTTTAAGTTTCATTTGTCCAATTTGTTGAGGCTTTTAACCCTAACCTTTAGGAAAAAAAAAAATCGTAACAGTGCCCAAGTCACACTTGAGGTGGGTGTTAGTTACAAATACTACCTTGACTTGGTATAACATTACTGGACCGCTCATTACACATCATGATAGAGTTAATGTGCATCACTAATTAGGTGGGATACTTATTACGCACTTATTACACATAGTTAGTGGGTGATTATTTTCCAAGACAGTGGTAGGTAGGCTTAAATTTAGTTCATCTAGATCTAAAACACACATAAATACATACATACTTGTATGTGGAAAGCTTTCACCTAATTTGTAAATTACTCTAGTGTATTCATTCATTTAAGATTCATCAAATATTTGGATAATAAGATTCCCTACCTAATTCTCTTGCATCTGAATCACACCTCTTTCCTTCTTCCAAGTATAGTGAGTTCAAAAAAATATATATATATATAGTTCCATAACAAAAAGGTCGATGGGATATCTACACTTGCCTAGGTATAACATTAGTGGATCACTCATTACACACCATGATAGAGTTAATGTGTATCATTAATTGGTGGGATACTTATTACACACTTATTAGGAAAAAAAATTATCTAGTTCCAATAACAAAAAAGTGGATGGGATATCTACACTTGCCTAGGTATAACATTAGTGGACCACTCATTACACACCATGATAGAGTTAATGTGTATCATCAATTGGTGGGATACTTATTACACACAGTTAGTGGGTGATTATTTTCCATGATAGTGGTAGGTAGGTTTAAAGTTAGTTCATCTATATCTAAAACACACATAAATACATACATACATATATGTGAAAGACTTTCACCTAATTTGTAAATTACTCTAGTGTATTCATTCATTTAATATTCATCACATATTTGGACAATAAGATTCCCTACCTAATTCTCTTGGATCTGAATCACACTTCTTTCCTTCTTCCAAGCATAGTGAGTTAAAAAATATATATATATATTATATATAGTTCCAATAATGTTGAAATTTGATGACTAAAAAGTTTCCTGCAATCCCAACCCGGTTTTCGTTTCACCTTATCACTCCCATTCAGTTAAACATTTTTTTCCATAAACATACATTTAACATATAGAATTCTGGAAATGAGATTTTCAGATTAAAACGCATGGGACTATCACACATGCTGAAAATAAATATGGACATAAACAGACTAGCAACACACATAAAAATACATAAAAAAAAAATTATCAACTTAGACCCAGGAAAAACCCCTTCAATCTTCTCCGAGGAAAACCTGTTAGAAAGTTGTTCAAAGTTATTTATCTTTCAAGTTCAGGAAAAATACATTTCTAGACAAAACAAAACAACAAAATACAACTTATCTCTTCAGCCCAAAACTCCTTGAAAACCGTTCCCACTTTGACTCGATTTCCATGCCCACTTGAAGCTGAAAATATGTACTGTACGAATACGGACTGTACTATACAAATTTTTCAAAAAAAAAATCTCAAAAACTTCTCTCGAATGACATGCAACTCATAACATTAAATGTTGTTCATACTGTACCTTATGTTGTCTTCTATGCCTTGATTAATGTGCCCAACTTTGCCAAAAATCATTCCTTCGGCTTGCTGCAACAAATTTCTCCTTCAAAATTTTTCTCTAGCTCTCAGCCTCCTTTCTCCAATCTGCTCATGAAGAATGAATGCAACCACTCTTTTCTTTTCCCTCTTTTGTTTCCCTAAATGACTTTTGGGCAACCCTAAGATCTAATAGATCAAATTCATTTAGATCAAGGGTTGAGAATAAATGTGCATTTAATTCTCACTTTCTATTTTTTAACTCGCCCATTAAATAAAGCACCCACGTTGTACTTTATGTCTAAAGTCACTTTTCACTTTATAATTTAACATTGACTTTACCACTTATAAAGTCACACTAAGGAAAAGAATTATTGTGGACACTTTTCCCTAGGTAAAGATTAACCCATAGGAAACCACTTGTCCAAGGTACATAAAAAATCAACCAATAACAAAAAAGTGGATGGGATATCTACACTTCCTAGGTAGATTAAAGGACTCCATTTGATTCATATACTAACAAAAAGCATAATTCTAGCAACTAATGGATTGATAACATAGGGAAGGCTCTTTGTTAGAAAATTATTTGACTTTGACTTCAAAATTATAGTCAATTAAGGAGGCATGAAAAATCCGTTGGGATGTATTTATATAGGGACTCTATTTGGTTCATATATAAACAAAAAGTGCAATTTTAGCCACTAAATGGATTTCTTTTTTAGTGGGGTAAACACCCACGGGGGATTCTAACGGAGGACTTTTTCGCACCGAGTCACTTAACAAAACACCCATTCATCGTCAATCCAATGCCTCATGGGCCACTAAATGGATGTTAGAAGGACTTTATAGCATTATATGACAGACGTCAAAACTATAGTCAAATAGTGGGGCATAAAATATCCATTTGGACACATACACACTTCATTTTATTCATATAAAAACAAAAATCATAGAAGAAATAAGATTTTTTTTCCCATCTCTCTGCTTTATTATATCTCCTCCACACACCCTTGCTCATACTATGATGGGTGGCTATTGAAAGATGAACCCTTTTCCCCAATGCTACTAGGTTTTTTCAAGTTAGAATTGGGCTTGGTTTTACGGTTTCAAAACTCTAATGGGACCTACATGATGCTTCTAGAAGTCTCAAATGAATTCTCAGACATTACTATCTCCCTGTATCTGAATTATGGTGAGTTGACATGGTCACCAGTACATTGCAAAGGCCATGACTTTTGCATAGGAACTTTATTTTAGGTGCATAGTAACTCATGGAAAGATCTCAATGACAACAACATTTCCCGCGTAATATGACACTAGGTCTAAAGTCTAAAAAATGTTGTTTAGAGCCCTCAAGAAATGCATCAAAAGACGAGCCAAATTCAACACAATTAACATCATCTCTAAGATGTCTAAAATTTGAATTTCCCCCATCTAAAACATCAATAAAGGCACATGGTACCATGTCAATCCATAATCACATATGGGTATCAAGATGTTGGGTGTTGGAAAAGCAAAAGACTTAATTGAACTCCAAGCAGAATATCTAAAGTGGGGCTCAAAGATTCTTGCACCTCACATTACAAAATCTCAACAAATCATACAACAAGGGCTCCCCACAGAATTTGGTCAACCTAGTTCTGGCAATACCTCTTTTTCAAGAGCGGTGACGTCAATAATCCCTCCAATTATAGGACCATCATGATAAACCCTTTGTTTGCAAAGCTATTTGGAAGCATGCTAGAAAACAAAATTAGCAAGCGGGCAGAAGAAAGAGATAAGTGTGCTAAAGGGTAAGCAGGTTTTAGACCTAAACATTCCACAGTTGATCATTGCACAACTTTAAGGCACATCATTGAAAAAGATTGGGAGAAAAAGGAAGAAGCCTTTTGTTGCTTTGTTGATTTGAGAAAAGCGTTTGACTCGGTTCCTAGGGATAAACTTTGGCAGAGAATGGAGGAAATTGGGGTTCCTAAACATTTGAGAGCAGTTGTGCATAGACTGTATGAAGATGTGAAAGTCAAAATTAGAACTTCAACGGGCATTTCTCAAAGTTTTAGAAGCGATATCGGGGTCAAACAAGGTTGCCCACTGTCTCCTACCCTTTTTGGTTTATATATAGACAAGCTTGAGGAGTGGTTAAATTCGCAAGGGGGTGATGGTATCTATTTGTGCAAGTTTGTTATAAGGCTTCTTTTGTATGCAAATGACCTTATTCTAATTGCTAAATCGGCTCTTGGTTTGCAAGAGCACTTACTATCCCTTGAGCATTTTTGTAAAAGTGTGGGGATGCAAATCAATATCAACAAAACAAAAGTAGTGGTCTTCTCTAAGAAAAGAAAACATAACCAGCATAAGTTCTACTTTGAAGGCAACATTCTGGAAGAAGTTGCGGATTACAAATACCTCGGGATTGACTTCAACAAAAATCTAAGCTGAAATGGTTGTAGAAAGAAAAGAACTTTGGGGGGGTGGAAAGCATTTTATGCTTTTCAAAATAAGTGTAGAGAGGCAGAGTTATGGGATTAGAAGACCACTCAAACTCTTTTTGGGCTTCTAGTGATTTCGGTGATTCTCTATGGTTGTGAACTGTGGGCTAGCAATACCTCTGACATGCAGTGGAGACAAATTGAGAAAATTCAAAAGCGTTTGATTACAAACAAATTTAAGATTAAAAGTGCAGTTCTTTATGATATATTGTTAAGTGAAACAGGGACTGCTCCCATTGAAGCAATTGATATGGTGCGAGTCATAAGGTATTCAAAAAAAAATGAGCAAATGGAAAAGGGTAGATGGCCTAAGGTTGTCTTTAATGATAGATTGTGCAAGAGCAAAAAAACTTGGATGCAGCAAAATAACAAATGGTTTAGTAAATGGGGTATTTGCTTGAACGCGTGTCCCATAAACAACAAAGAGATAAAAGTTTTTGTTATGGAAAAGTTCCACAAACGTACTTGGGATAAAAAACTAGTAAGAAAGAAAAATTACTATATTGCAGTGTTTAATCCCACTCATAATCATCAACCAAAAGCATACATAGAGGCCAATATCTCTTGGAGAGCCAAAATTCTTATTGTTCAGTTAAGAACTAATTCTCATCAACTCCGTTGTGAAACAGGGCGCTGGAAAGGCCAAAGGAAGTGTGGGAAGAAAGGGTACGCATTTTTTGGTCTTTCAGAAAAGTGGAAACAGAAAAACATTTCATTTTAGAATGTGAGGCCTTCAAAGACAACAGGGAAAGTTATGCAGATACGCTGGCAGCTAGCTCTTGGGATAATCTATTTAGCGAGGGGTTTGTCGAGAAGCTAGGAGCATTTATTGTGAAGCTTCACAGAAAAAAGGCCGAATACATCAAGCATATGAGGAAGCAATCTGTCCCAATGGCTATCTTTAGCCTCATGGACATTACAATAATTTATTTCTTTCTTTCATAAGGCCAAGATAAATATGCTAGCTCTCCTTACCTATCTAGGGAGGAGTTTGTATAACCACAACTTATCTATCTAGGGAGGAGTTTGTATAACCACAACTTATGACTGTTTATGTATTTTATACTGTACAGCTATTAGATAATAGATGTGCTTTCCAAAAGGAAAGTCCTTTAATGGAAAATGAACATCACCTCAACTATTCAAAAATCTGGCCTTTTAAACAATGTTGATTTCTGTTTTAAAATTCATATAAAAAGAACGCTGTCCAGACCATGAAAATAGATTATAAAGCATTGATCTATAGGTTAAGTAGTTCCACCATGGACGAAAAACGCCAATCCTTGCAACTCATCGTAAACAGAGCATTTAAAATGTTTCGAAATTCTTGATGCGGAAGATACCCACAAGTCTCCAAAGAACCATGAGAATCCCATCTTGGATTAAAAAATCACTGTATCCAGATGCCACGTTTCACCTGGCATAGAACATAGAGATGGTATTTAAGTTAGTTGCTTCACCTAAATGGTCTCAAGTTTTGGATTAATTATGCAGCAAAAACTTATTCGCAGGTCTAAATCTGCAGCTATTTTTCCTATGCTATTATTCTCCCATTCAATTTACCCCTGTGCAGATGCTGCTGGGCTGTCGACAGTGTAAGGGTTAACAGCAATTTTCATCTGTGGGTTTGAAGCTCCTACACTATTTGCGTGCTGTACAAACTCGTTAGATGACATGTGCCTTCCATGGCAGGCGCACACTACATTAACTTGGTTTGCATTATACCTGTATAGTACACCACATATTGTCTTTCCACCGGGCCCAGTTGTTGATACCCACGGTAGCTCTGGTGTTGTGCCATTTCCCCCGAACTTCAATCCGCACGCTACACCAGGGTGTAAAGCCGTAACTTCTTGAGAAAGACAACTTGTCATGTAAGGCCCTCCAGTGGCATGTCCTTCGTCCTTCTGGACAGCCTCAGAAGCTATGCCACTCCCATTTAATTCTGCTTCATCTTTTCTTGGAGATTTTATTGACACTGCTTTTTTGCATTCACGTGTTGCTGATCCAATGGAAATTGAATCTCCAGAATCCCTCACTGCAGAAACTCTACCATGTTCAGTGAAGAACTGTGTTTTCCCCGTGCCAGAGAGTGTTTGTGGTTGGGCAAGTGAAGCGCCTGATGAAAATGAAAGACTTGATAGGACTTGGGGACCTAACACTGGTAGTAAGTGTGCAGGTGCTGTATCTTCTTCTTTACTATTACTCAATGAATCTGATCTATGTAGTGAATAGATAGTGTGTTTAAATGTATCCTCTGTTGTTAAGGAAACTTTTTTCCTTTGTTGGTCATGTCTTTTTACTCCTGCCAAACAGAAAGCTGGCATTATCAGGAAAATAAATAGAATGCCTAGTTGAGGCTTAAAGCATAATTTTCTATAACTATGTGCATAGAATGGGATGTTGAGATTGAAAGACAACCTAAGCAATTATCAGACATGCATCCAAACATATAAGACGGTAATATATCAACAAATAGTACTTCCAGCTTGAACAGCCATGACAAGTAAAAGCTAGAAAGATGGAAATGCAGAATTATCTTGCATTTACTTGCCAATTTATGCAAGGTAGAGATATTGCCCTATTGTAGAATGGACAGTAAGGAGTTCCGATGCATCACTAGGATAAAGTTGAGTATTTAAGTGGCTGAGCCAAACTGAGAGGGATATCTTGGTAGTTGTATCAGGGAATCTACATTCAGACCAGCACCCCAGGTGTCCCTAAAAGTTAGCATCTACAGTAACCACCCATTCGAAAATGAAAACTTGAAGGATGTGCACAGGTCGCTCTTCAGTATTACTTGAGACAAAGACAAGAGAGCTTTCTTCCTTTGTCATTGCATAGTTAATGACAACAATCCTAAAGCCGTTTTCCAATCCCTTTTGACCGTTGAACTGCACCAGCCAAAAGAGAGTATGCTAGATAATAGAACATTGTATCTCCAGAAAATACGTGATAGGTAAGGTTACCTTACACCAGCTATTGTTAGAATTCCTGACAACAATTAACTGAAATAATTAAAAATCAAAATTTACTTCATGTAAGTTTTTTTGGCAGTTTTCGTAATGGTAGTTTTTTTTGGCAGTTTTCGTAATGGTCTCGGAAGTTTGTATAATGCATGTGACAGTGCCAAGATAGATATATCTATGTTGCCCGAGAGAAGGGTTGATTTGGGTTGTAAGCCTGATCTTCTTCTTGATCAATAAAATGCCTTACCTTGCACATGGATGTTTCCTTGACACAGTGTCAGGGTTCTACTACATAAATTTCGTGTTGTGTAATCGATTCATTTTTCTATGTCATTATTTGTCTGTAAGTAATATTATCCAAGCTCTAATTACCAACACGTGGTATCATAGCACTAGTCTGACGAAGGGCTGAGATCTATTTGCGCCACAGAGCCAAGGTGAAAGGAGCCAGTTTTGTCATTATGTCTAGTGCTCGAGAGTCGAGACAGCCATCAAGCTGGCCGTGCGTTGGAGTCGCGGACTTATCCACCAAGAAAAGACGAACTCGTAGAGCACTGTTGTCGCAGAGGATTGCAGGGCCCGTTCGTGCTCAAGCCAAACCGTCAAAAACTCATGTAGGAGTGATCGCACTATGCATAGAAGAGGAGGGGCACAGGTGGATTTCTTGTAACCCTAGCCACCATTGCAAAGGAGGTTATTCAAGCCAATATCGATTCGCGTCATGATTTCTTTAGCCACAGGCTGTACAAGCACGTAGTGACGAGTCCAGCTTGCTCGGGTGCAAACACAAAGGAAGACTGTCAGTTACATCCATTGAACAAAGTCCGAGGAGTTGTTCGAGTAGCCATGAACCCTGTTTGAGGCAATTTTCTACCCACACAGTTTGGCCATGCAGAGAAGTCGTGAAGGAGGTCTAGTTTATGTTGGACAACTTGGTGGAGGCTGTGGAGTTTGGTGATAAAGTGTATATATTTAAAATTTATGCACTCTTTTTTCCTATAAACACACACACACATATATTCAGATTTAGTGAAAGTTCTGGTATTTTTGAGGCCGTTTAAATTTGGTGAAGGCCACAGAGTTTGGTCTTGTGGTGAAGACACATTTTCTTTTCAAATTGACATATATTTTCAGTTTGGAGGGAGCTTGTGTAGAGATTAATGGCAAAGATGACAAATGCCAAGTTCAAGGTGGAAATTTTGAAGGTAAAAATAACTTCGAATTAGAGAAGCTTAAGATACGAGATTTGTCAGGGAAGCAAGGTCCGCATTAGGTATTAGATAGCAAGACGAAGAAACCTACAAGTATGACTAATAAGGAATGGGAAGATCTCGATGCAAGAGCTCTCAACACCATTCGGTTATGTCTTGCAGATGATGTTCTGTTTTATATTATCAGAGAAAGATAAGCAGCAGGCTTATGGGGCAGAGAGGGCCTTTATATGACCAAATCCTTGACAAACCGACTCTACTTGAGGAGGCAACTGTACATCCTAAAAATGAAAGAAGGTACAAAAATTGCAGATCATTTAAATGTATTTAACACTCTTATATGCCACAGTTGACTAGTATGGATGTTAAAATTGAAGATGAAGATAAGGCAATTTCATTGCCTAAATCATGGGATCATTTAATCACTTCTATCAGCTTTAGTACAACTTATACTCTTAACTATAATTCTGTTGTGGGAGTATTGTTGTCCAAGGAGATGCAGAGGAAATCCAGTATTAAAACCTCCACAACAGAAGCAATGGTGGCTAGAAGTCAGTAGAGAAAAAGGAGAGAAGTCAAGAGGTACATTCAAATCAAAGTCAAAAGGAAAGAAGAGTAAAATCAAATTTTGGTACTGTAATAAGTCGGGGCATCTTTAGAAAGATTGTTGAAACTTGAAAGAGGCACGAATCCAAAGAAGATTCCCAAAAAAAAAGCAAATCTGATTGAATCAAGACATGGTCTAATTGATGAAGTTTTATCTATTTGTAATGCCCCTCAATACTATGAAGAATGGTTGTTAGATTCTAGTGCTTCTCACCACATGTGTATAGAAGTTGGTTTTATTCTTATTGAGCTATTGATGGTGGTATTGTTCTTATGGGGATTGATGTTTCTTGTAAGATTGTTTATGGGAAATAATGTTTCTTGAACAAGAAGAGATCTACTTCAGGTTATGTTTTTACTCTTACAGGAGGATCTAATAGTTGGATGTCAAAGCTTCAAGAAATAGTTGCTTTGTCCACTGCTAAGGCAGAATATATTATTGTCTCACATGCATGCAAGGATCTTCTAGGTGAGCTTGGAAGAACACAGGACAATGCAACTATATTATGTGATAGTCAAAGTGCTATCCATTTGGCTACAAATCCAGCTTACCATTCTATGACTAAGCATATTAATATTAAGTCCCATTTTGTAAGACAAATAATTGATGGAGGTGTAGTAAATCTTAAAAAGGTCCACACTCAAGAAAATTGAGACATGTTTACAACACGAGTATTGTTAGATAAACTGCTGTGGTGTTTAGCTTCTCCTGGCTTACAGATGAGGTGATGAATGGGCTTGGTATCAGGTAAAATGTTGTCAAGGTGGAGATTGTTAGAATTCATGACAACAATTAACTGAAATTGTTAAAAAACAAAATTTAGTTCATGTAAATGTTTTTGTAATTTTTGTAAGTGTTGGTTTACAAAACTAGTGGCAGCTCGTATAACACATGTAATGGTGCCAAGATAGGTATATCTATGTAGCTCGAGAGATGGGTTGATTTGTGTTGTAAGCCTGATTTTCTTCTTGATCAATAAAATACCTTACCTTGCCCTGTGAATGTTTCCTTGACACACTGTCAAGGCTTTACCATGTACATTTTGTGTTGTGTGAGTGATTCATTTTTCTACGTCATTATTTCTCTGTAAGTAATGTAATAGCTGTCCCATGCCAAATATGAATTGATTAGTTATGTTCACAATATATAATTATATGATTGTGGGGAAGTACAATACTTGCCAATCTATTTTGGTGTTCTAATGAAGTGTCAAAAGCGGCATGGGATTGCAGTAGTGTATGGCACTTTGGAAAAGCAATTCAAGAAGACAAGGTAATGGCATCAATTCCAAGGAGAGGCTTTCTTTATCGTGATGAAGGATGCATGTAACAACAGATTCCCCGGCCTTGATATCAAGGAAAGGCACCTATTTGTAGCATAGAACCTGGACAACTGCAACTTGTGATGCATAAATAGGTGTGGCTAATGGCTGGTAGACAGGAATTAGATCGTTGTAATAACACGAGGAGGCTTAAAACAGGGAATGTTGACCTTGTTAACTACTCAACTATGCCCTCCAAAATATCACTGAAAAGTATAGATTTTAGTTATCTGGAAGCTGCAAAATTACAGGTGAGTTGATGGAAATGTCACATCCCTATATACCATCCATTTCTTCTCTAATAAGAGTACTATAATTTAGAGATCCCAGTTTCAAAACAAACAAAAAAGTAGAACATATTAAGCTTCAAACAAATGTCAATACATGAAGATTGAGGAAAACATACATGGAGAACTCAGAATCCTCCTGCAGATCTTAGCGGCTTAGCCATTGCAATGTTCAACCAGTCAACCTTGTCCACAACTTGTGCAACCAAGCCAAAGTTACTGGCAACTGCTATATGCTCTAATTCATAGGAAATAAATTTGTGACACCTTAACTGGCTGAAAATGCTTAAAGCATAGCAAGAACTAAGCTATCTAGGTGGTTTTATCAACAAGGGCAGAAGCCATATAGCACACACAATATTCCTAGCAAGTCAGCGCTTACTGTTAGACCAAAAGCTCATAGAAAAACAGCCAATCCAGTAATCCCCAGTGACAATCTTCCTAGGTCGAAACATTTAAAACTCAGCGCTTGGTGCTGCTGAATAAAACCAAAAATGTATACAATTTCAGATTTGATTCATGCATTACAGCCTGAAAAACATGGTCTGACTTCTGCATGATGATTGAACTATAAATTTCAACTGAAAATGAAATGTAAGATAATAACTGAGAATGGTATAATCCCACGGCTTCATCAATCTCAAAAAGCATGGCCGTATAAAATTATAAATCAAGGAAGAATATATACAAGCATAGCATATCTGTTTACTGACATGCATGAACAATCTGCATGGAAGAAAAGAAAGAAATTAACCTTGAGAAACTTTTGTTTCATCCTCTACACTTTCTGAAGAAGTCCTCGCACCTCCAAAATTTGCTGGATAGAAGGTTGGAGATTGCTGAGGACGCATAACTGGCACCCAAGATGGTGATGCTTCAGGTGTTGGCAATTGAAATGGTGTATAGCCAGGAGGCAGCTGAAAGCCACTTGGATAAATTGGAGGCCGAGCTCCAGTACGATCCAAACAATCAACAGATGGAGGTATATAATGCATGAGGTAAGGAAATGAGAACCCTACTGGAAATGGGACATTTGGATTGTTAGGTACTGGAATGGGGAGAGAGTAGGGTGCGGGCAGAACTGAGAAGGATTGAAGAGGGTAGTGGAGAGCTGTGCTTGTTATTGTGGCTGAATTTGTAATCGGCACACTGGAAAGCACTGTATTAGAGTTATTTCCAACTGTATTAGACTGTGGAGCCAGTTTTCCTATACCCACTGGACTTTGTATTTTGCAGTCTTGCTCTTCTGCATTCTCTTTTTTCTGCAATGCATCAGTTCCCTTGGACGTGCATTGCTGGGCTTGTGATGAATATTTATAGTTTTCATTTGGTAAGTATCCTAACTGCTTGGCATTTGAAAAGGATTTGCCTATTTCCCGGGCTTTCAGACCCTGCAGGAAAGAATTATCAGAGTCATTTGATTCCTCTTGCTGAGATTCTGAACTCTCTTCTTTATCTGTGTCTGTTTCGCTCTCCTTCATATTTCTGTCCCTCTCTCGCTGCAAGTTAAAACTTACATCCATTGCTTGATTGGCTTCATCGTGATCTTCCTGAGTAATCTTAGATCTGTCCATATCAGCAAGTGATGGAGTGGCCATTTCCCACCCACGAACCCATGTGTTGCTTCCAGGCCTGCGGAAACCTGTTTCAACAGTATCATCAATGTCAACAAAGGAAACATCTTACATAGTTAGTAACTGGAAATATAACATAGAGGTGGTAGGCTTACCATGTGGACCAGCCCTCTCATCTTCCTTCTTCGTTTTCTTCTGCTGTTTTTGTTCCTCAATTAGCAATTTACGCTTCTTTCTTGCCTCCCTCATCTCTTCTTTCTTCTGATGCTCCAATATGTCATCTCGCTGGTGCTGCTGCACCACTGACTTCCTTTGTTGCTGATCAGTATTTGCATTCTCCATACCTATAAACTGCTTGTCCTGTGTAATATCCAATCGAAGGGATGCTTTCATTCCCAGGGAAGGAGATTGAGTTCCAACAACCTGAGTTGAGTGTTGCGTTAGAGAATTTGGGATAGCATGTGATTGTACAATAGCCTGCCCAGACATCAAACTTCCCTTCCCAAAAGCATCTAGGAAATGGGCAGGCAAATTATTTTGCATGAACTGTCCTGCTGCTGCATGTGGTGGAAATTGAAGTTCTCTCGACATGATATTAATATCACCTTTTCTTACTGGAGTCCCAGGAGTTTCTCCATGACTGTTCTGTGAAGAAAAGTTTGACAGAATTTCTTGAGGAGAAGCTTTTGGCAGTTCTGAATTTTTTGCCACACACCATGTGTCTCCAAAACCTGGAAACAGTAGTTGACTTGTATGCATCCCCGTTGGCTTCTGTGGCTCCTCTAAAGTACTTTTTTCTAAACTTATCCTAAAGTTTTCCTCTTGTAAAGGCAAAGTACCAGCCTTTTGTTTCCCAATATCTTCCTCCTCTCCATGGCTGTTTTCAAGGAAATGTTTTAGAAATACATTTTTAACACCAGTTTTACCATTTTTCAAATTTTCTTTTCCTCCTTCATTAGAACCAGGTTCTTTGCCCTTCACTTTGCTCACAGATCCACCACATGATAGGCCCAAACTTAGTTCAAGCCCACTGTCATCTTCTGAATCATCTGGAGATGGAGGATTCTGGTTGAACTCTCTAACATCTCCCATTTTTGGGCCTTTGTATATGGTTTCACAACCTACTTGGTTCCAGGAGCTTGCAACCCATTATTTATCCTCCTGCAGGCCAAAAGCATGGCCAAATTAGGTTCAATTTCAGGATGCTAGCATTTTTTTCTAACATTAAGCTTTGAGGTCATCTGCCAAAGGAAATCAAAATGCACGACAAACAGCACTGGAAAGCAGGTGTTATTGAGTCTCAAAAATGTTCAAGCCAAAAATGAATGGTAGATTTTTACCAAACTGAGCAGTTAAAACTTAAAAGCATATAAGCGAGACAAAGGACAAATTAACTTAATTATCCACTCTTTCATAAATTAGTTTTTTCTTTTAATTTTCTTTGCCACAATTTCCCCATTTTTATTTGTTAGAAATTACTTCCAATCTGATGAATGATGCCTAGGTTAACAGACACTGGGCTGTTATTGCCAGACTATGTTACCATGCTTACAATAATTGTTTTTGCAAGACCGATTAAAAATAAGCAATAGAGTAAGAAGAATTCAGAGGATTTAAATCACATAGGAAATTCAAAAAAATGAAGTACAACTCATACAAAGTATGAAATTTTCATTTCTCATTTAAGCTTTGAAATTTCTGGTTCTAATTCCTGTGTACTTTGCTAAAATTCATACTAAGTTTAAAATATAGCGTATACCACCTTGATTTGGTTTTCCCCTTTCAGTTTTCAAATATTATGCAGCTTAGGTTACTAATTAATGAAGCTTCTTGTAATCAAAATATTAGTAATCTAAAGCAAAGAAATTAAATAATTGGAAAACAAGGACTACGCAAATAAGCTGTAGAAGCACACGTAAAAAGTTATTTTTAAAAGATACCAATCTCCATGGTGACCTTTTTTTATCCTCTTCAGAACATGTTTCTACGCTAGACAGATCACAAGCAATATTCTAGAACATGGTTACCAAGTTCAAAATCAAATTCGGTACAATATGAAAAAAAAATCAGATGAAAATTTTTTCACTGCAATAAAAATTTGAGTATAGACACTGTAATACGATATGTTTCCTTCAAATTATCAAGGATTGTTGCAGCAACTCTTCAGATAGCCAAGTAAATGATTCAAACATCTTGTGATGCTGAAAGCTGGATTTCTCAATACCAAACATTCCATACAAAAATCCAATACTAACACATTCCATACAAAAATCGCTCAAATGAGCAATACTTTTCACTCTTATATTAATTATCGATGTGTAGTTTGGACATGCCTGGATATCAAGAACCCCTGTCATGGATTCCATTCACTGAGTCAGGGCCAGTTGACGGTAAAATAAGCAGAAGAGAGGGAATCAATTAACTGTAGGTATAAGATAGGACTCCACCTCACTGGAACTTCCTTCCTTCCCAATTTTTCAACCCGGCCATTTCTAATGAAGAGGTTAATGCAGCTGCTGCCCATATTGGCAATCTGAGCTTGCTGCACAGATCAGAGAAACAGTAATCACACTACAACGGAAATGCTCATATCAGTTTTAGCCTGAACCTTGCTCTTTGAAAACACCTGGGACACATCTGAAGACTGAAACACAACCTCACTTCTGCTATAAGTTTATAACCTAACAAAATCATTCACCAACAAAACCGAATTTTTGAATTTCTTGTTTGGGCTGATTCAGCTGAATTTGGAAGCTATGTTCTATAATGCAAGACATACAGACCAGAACAGATATTAAAGAATATAATCCGGCTGGTTGTATCTC
This sequence comes from Pinus taeda, assembly GCA_000404065.3. Classification (NCBI taxonomy): domain Eukaryota; kingdom Viridiplantae; phylum Streptophyta; class Pinopsida; order Pinales; family Pinaceae; genus Pinus; species Pinus taeda. The sequence continues at coordinate 81,412 of APFE031344444.1, read as the reverse complement.
CTATGTAGCATAAGCAATGAAACTAGCAGTTTTTTTTAAACTGAATCAGGAAATGAGTTAGAATATCAGAATCTTCATGAGGTTTCTACTCTAGGATCAAATTTATACCTATTGAATTTTTAAGCCATTAATGGACTGCCCTCCACCTTTATCTTTCATTATCCAATTGCAACTATATATATATATATATATATATCATTCCAGAAAGAGCTTTATATGGAGAATCATGAAGCATATCAAATGTTTGTTATCTGGATATGCAAGGAAACTCTATAAACTTTAACTCAAAGGCGTGATGCACATATCCTTTCTAATATCATGCAGAGCAATTGGAACTTCCACAACAATTCAAATTGCAAATGCTGAGCATTTGGGACAGTTCTCCTAGTCCTCAGTAGCCTACAATTTACTCATACTGATGATTAAAGTTTAAACCATGAATGTTGAAGTTAGACGATGCTTCTTTCTAACTCACTCTTTAGAAACGAGCTAAGTCATATTTCTACTTACATGACGCCGCAATTGATCAAACTGGATGTCCAGGATTGTAGGAGATGAAGTGTAGGAGTGCAAAAGGACACTAATTTGAGGTGTGTCACCAAAAATACTAGTAGGAGACAGTTGACTCTCATATCAAGTGATTTATCCACCATTTTTATTTAAACTGTGCTCTAAGGTCATGCATTTGTATAGCAGGAGTGAACCCTAAAATGCAACAAATTTAAAAAACATTTTTGGTTCTGACATGGGTAAGGTAGGGTTGAATGGGCAAAAAGATCAAATATCTTTATGTTTTTGGGTACTTTTCAAGAGGAACCTCCCCCTCTTAGACTAATGGAATTTGCTTGTAAAAGCCAAAATTCAGTTGGGGTGGCAAGTGCCGAGGGGTTCATCATAAGCCCTGGAGATACAAATGAAACATCTTTTGCTTGGGATCTTGACTCTTGGTATTCCATCTAATAATCAAGCATAAGCCTATCTATGCCTTATTGCAAGGCTTGAGGATACATATCAATTCTGGCATACAGTCATTGACTGTGATGGGAGATTCAAAGGGTATCATAGGCCAGATGGTATTGAACACTACCCCAATTGATAATTTATTAGCATCAGTGCTAGTGCAAGCAAAACAGAAGCAGTCAAATTCACCAACATTCAGTTTTATAATGTTATTCAGGAGAATAATCACTTACCAGATGGTTTTGCTAATCAAGCCACATTAGGGTGGGGGTCATTAATTTCAATGGTTTTATTTCCAATCAACCCATTCCATTATTTTTAATATGAGAACCGAGGCACATATCATGCAACTAATTTGCATGGAGCTGGATTTGGAGAAGGATCTGTGGAGCTATCAACAGATCCTAGATTATGAACAGATTCGATTCAAGTGCAATGGTTGTCATGTTTATTGTCATTTTGCCAAAACTGTCCAAAAACCCAATAGTAGCCTTCATCAAAGCAAGAGACAGATGAAGAACCTGAATTCAAGATGGTCGCAAGCATGCACAAGAGGCTGCCTCCTTAAATGGCATCCTAAGAGATTTTGCCCTCCTTAAGCAATAATCAATTTGAAGTTCTTGGAAATCTAGGGGTTTTACTAAAACCAAAAGATTAGGGGAAAGAATCTGAAAAGGAAGCAATAAATCCCACTACTGTATCAGCATTCCCTAATAATGACACGTATCCAGCTCCTGAGGATCTTGAGACTAATGCTCCAGCAAGAAAGGAAGTAGAAAATGATAAGGAGAACGAAGAGGATGCAAAGGAAGTAAAGGAAGCCAAGAAAATAGAAGAGGATAAGGAAAAAGAACCAAAGCTAGTAGCAAGGGTTCACATTGAACCTTCTAAATCCTTTTACCAAAATCCTAAAGAAAGCTCTGAATCCCTCCCCTCCTCTCACAAGGGCTTCGATCCAATCAGGATCAAAGAACTTATGAGACAAAAAAGCAAAACCTTTTGGGATATCAGACATTTTTGCAACCTACTTTGGGCATGAGAGCAATTTCAACTAGCAATTAATAGCTATGTTTTGTTTTTGTACTATCCTCTGTAATCAATTTGTAAGGATCTGCGCTTGTGCACAGGAATTTGGCAAAAGGAGACTTTGCAGGAAAATTCACCTTCTCTCTTTCCATTTCTTTGAGGGGAGAAGGGAAAATCTGCAAAACTGCATGATTGACAAGATTCTCAATCAACACCTTTTGTATGCCTGTTATTAGCTCTACTACAACTATATTTTTTTCTATAAATATCTCCCAATTATGGTTTTAAATAAAAATAAGTAAAAGCCAAATTCAATTTTTCAACAAAGATGTTGAATCCCTACCTATTGTAGCTAAGGCTCAAATGTTAGAGTTTTTTGGCTTTTATTGGAAGGGATTTTCCTTACAATCCTACAACTAAATTGTTGTAACTCTTTGTTTCATGATGTAATTGAATCTCACAAAAAATAAAATAATGTTATACAATATCACTTTATACTCCCATCACACATCTTCAATGCTTGTAGAGAGTTGAAGGATTGTGAGCACCAAGGACTTATTTTAATCCTTAAAACCCTCGTGATTTTGAAGAGGTACAACAGCTCAATCTCCTTAGTCCCTTCTCTAGCTAAAATTGATAGCCAATGTCTAGGCTTATAGTTCCCTCAACTAAAAGGGACAAAAAGTATCAAGTTTGGCACTTTTGTGAGACATTAAAAGAATTTCCTCGCTTCTATCAGAGCACCCAATTACTTTTGGACCTTGGTTCAACTGCTTGCATATCTCGCCCGTTTTGGAGCAAGATGATCTGTCCTTCACTTAGAGAACATGAAAGGACAGAATTAGTATCTCAGTATCTTATCGCTACATTATAATATGAAACAACTAATTTCTCTCCAAGTATAATGTCTATGATATGCTCAATGGTATTTGAATCTGCAAGATTTTCCCGTAGCATGGAATAAGAGGCTAGAGAACATTTGGTCACTTAATATTGAGAGGAAGAAAAGGAAGATTTCAATAGAGCAATCAGGGAAGACATATTTTGTAAAAGAGGCTAGAGTACATTTGGTCACTTAATATTGAGAGGAAGAAAAGGAAGATTTCAATAGAGTAATCAGGGAAGACATATTTTGTAAGTTTATTCAAGTCACTTGAACCCCCACTACCAATCCTCTTGGCCCTAATATGGCTTCTACTTTGAACATTTTCTAGAGTTGAAAAATGTCCTCATTGACTATTTTGACTACATAAAACATTATCAGTCACACAAATTCAAGTTCCCACTAGACCAATTGAGGGTACGTTCTCACCATCTATATATGGAGTCTAACCCCCACATTCTGTGACTAGATAAGATTTGTCAATTGTGTCATTTACAAGAGATTGATTCAAATGACTGCTACATCTACAGAAGTCCCATATATTATGACGTCAAAAGGAGATATCTCTCTATACCGCAATTTAGGAGGATCCCTAGCTATTTTTTTCCATTATCCAAATCAAAGATGCTTGACTCTCCACAATCAAGATCCAACTACTTATAATAGAGAAAAGACCTTACAAGACCTATCTAGGACCAACTCTACCAAGTTGATCACCTCTTTCTTCTAGCTTATATCATCGATTGAAGGTGTGAAACATTGTGTATGCACACCATCCATGGATACAAGGTATTGAAGGTAGATGAGACAGCTCACATCCTCCCATTTTTTCTAGACACAACCACCTACACAAAGCCATGAAGGTGTGCTTAGTCTAGTTGGTCTTAGCATGAGAATGCCCAAAACACAGATCTAGTAACCAAACATTCATTTCTAGATTTTTCTCTTTAGCCGCAGATGTTAGGAGAGCTTCAATAGATTATACTCAACTTCCCCTCAAGATAACCCAACCAAGTTCTCTTAGGCATAAGCAATCTCTAGACAACATCATCAAGCTTTGAATTTGTATCTTCACAACGATTCTTGATGATGGAGATCAAGTCACGAGGTTTGCAAAACTTCTAGGCTAAGGTTTGAAATTCTATGAACCCCGTTCGTTAAGGTTTGTCGTCATTAGCCTGATTCCATGTGACGTTGTGAGTTCTAACCAGAGCCTTATCATATTCATCATTGCAATCCTAAATCAATTCTAGACAGAATTTAATGGTCCACATCTATGCATCCTCTCCATACCATCCACTGGACTAGTTCTAACCCTCAAGCCTCATCTCTACACTGTGGCACTGTGTGATTCACTGCATCAAGAAACTAGTGCCTCCATACCTATGGCAACAAGAAACCATACTTTGCAACATGGAGAGTGGTGAAGGTTGCAACTTGTTGTCAGTTGTTGTGAGTCACAACTTGCTACAAGCCATGGTCATGCCACCATGGGTCGCCACTCATAGACCACAATTATCATTATTTATAAAAAAATATTATCACATATATATATATATATATATATATATGAACATCATCGAGAAATTTGAATTCAAATTGAATTTCATCCTTGTTGAACCCAAACCATGTGATGTTGGATGGAAATAGGTCTTCCTCCATCTCTACATTTACCCCTAGTGTGGTGTAGTGCTCCCCTACCCCACCCCCTTCCTCTTTTATACTTTTCCTCATGTATAACGATGTATTCATCTTAGTTATTGTATTGGTTTATCCTAAATACCATTATATATATTCTTTTGTTAATTAGGAGTAGCCTTGATACTCCAACTTCATTATTGTGGCTTGTTGTTGTTGAAGAATGTAACTAGTGTCGGTCTTCATAATCGTATTTGGATCATGATGTAATGAATTTGTCAAAAGAAAGAAAGAAAAAAATTATTGCAAAAGAAAAATTATTTTTGAGGCATCAGTTTCAGGCTCTTTTATTTATTTTCTAGGTCATGGCCTCCATTAAAGGCTTCTAGGTTTTGTCTTGAGTCATAAGAGTCATTGTCACATTTATTAAACCCTTCTTGGGCATTTGTATCATGCAAAGAAAATTAATTTTGAGTCAAAAGTGTCTTTTGTCACCTACTCACCAAGTCGGCCCTACCTTGATGAAGTTGACCCAAATTAGGGTTATTTGACCCAGCAGAAGCAATATAAATAGAAGAGGAGCTCAACCTATTTGGAATCCACTCCTCCACAAGTTGGATCTACAACTCAAGAGCAAGAAAAGAAGAGTGAAGTCAAGGAAAAGGAAGAACAAAGCTAAGGAAGACCACATCAAAGTTTTTGGTCATCTCTCTTTCACACATGCGAAGTTTTCTAGGGTTTCTAGGCAAGTTACAAGGGCCGAAATTTCTGCAGTAACTGCAAGTCCGAAATTTTGTAGCTAGGAGGCCGAAATTCTAGATTTGAAGCGATATTTGAGGAGCTGACATTTAGTGACTTTGGCAGAGTTTGTCTACTCGAAAGAACGATTGGCTTGGTGACTGGAGGAGGTCTTGTCTAGGTCAAAAGGGTCTTGGATTGTCTCATCTTGATTTGAATCTACTAAAGGAAAAGTTTGACTGGGTTTTAACCTTCATAGGAGTTTCACCCTCGCTGAGTGCCTACATCCTCTGTTTCTTATTCTTGTGATCTTCATGCACTTTTGATTTGGTAATTGCTTGATGAAAGATAACATAATAAAGAAGTAAAAGAAGCCAACAGATATCACAAATGATTATCAAGAAAAGAGGAATCAAACCCTAATATGTACATGTATTAATTTCTCAACATGGTATCCGAGCTAAGGTGAAGGAAGGACTATTTGAAGATCACTTTGTTGGCTATTATTTAAAGGAAGGAAAGCAATCTTGGAAGAAAGATCACTCTCTCAATGTCAAGTTATTTGAAGATGAGACTCAACCTCTTGAAAATTGCAGGAAGCTTTGGTGTAAGGGTCATCTACAATCTATCAAGGAGAGTCAAGAGTGGAGGATTCTTAGTTGCAGTTACAAGTACACTTAATGATGACAATGCTCGGATTATTGATAGTGGAGCTTCAAGACACAGGACAGGAGAAAGTGGACAACTTCATACTTTATCAAAAGGATCATCATCTCATTCAGTGAGGCTTGGAGACAATAATAACTATGCAGTCAAAGGCCTTCGATCTACATCTTTGGAGCTAGAAAGTGGAGGAAAAATACATCTCAACAACATTCTCTATGTCCCAGCTTTGAAAAGAATTTACTTACCATTTCTTATTTAGAACATAAAGGAGATAAGGTTGCTTTTGTAGATGGTAAAGTTTTGGTTTGGGGAAAGGGTTCTAGTTTTGAAAAGGCAAGGATTATTAGGATTCATAAGGAAGATTATATAGAGTTATAACACCATCTCCTCAAGCCCTTGTTCACATGGAGATTAGTTCCATCGAGCTTTGGCATAGAAGATATGGACACATTCACTACAAAATACTATCCTCTCTAAGTCAAATGGTGAAGGACATCCCCAACATTAAGGAAGACCATGAAGGAGTATGCAAGGGATGTGCCTTGGGAAAGAATACTAGGAAACCCTTCACAAGCTGTGACACAACGTCTAAAGAAATACTAGACCTCATTCATTCTGATGTATGTGGACCCATGTCTGATAAATCTCTTGAAGGCCATCTATACTATGTGGCCTTCATTAATGATCACTCTAGAAAGAAATGGATTTATCTTCTCAAGACTAAGGATGAAGTATTTGAAAAGTTCAAGGAATTTAGATCCGAAGTAGAGACCCTAATCGAAAGAAAGATAAAAACTCTTAGATCCGACAATGGGGGTGAATATACTTCTAAGGAACTTACAGCTTATTGCAAAGAAACATGCATTAAGAGCGAGCTCATAGTTTCCTACAATCTCAAAATGGAGTAGCAGAAAGGAAATATAGAACCATTGAGGAATGCATAAGAACTATGATATTTGATCAAGACCTACCAAAATTCCTATGGGGAGAAGCAGCCATGATAGTAGTATACATACAAAATAGAAGTCTGATAATATGACACCAGAAGAAGCATTCTCAAGGAAGAAGCCATGTGTAGATCATCTCCAAATCTTTGGATGCCTTGCATACATTCATGTTCTAAAAGACAAGTGAAAGAAGTTAGACTCTACAACTATAAAAGGGATCTTCGTTGGTTATAACCTCTCATCAAAGGCTTATAGAATCTACATTAAAGAAGAAAGGCGAATTGAAGTTAGTATGGATGTCATATTTGATGAAAATCTTGCATACAAAAGATCCAAGGATATAACTATTTAATCTGATGAAGAAAATGCACCACTATTTGAAGAGGCAGAGCAACATGACAAGTCACCTACAAATCTAGAAGAAGGATCAAGTGAACCTATTCAACCTACTATCATTCCCGGAGTAAAGAAGAGACTAGCGTGGTTAAGAGCTACACTTGAAGAAGCCGAAGGACACAACAATGGACACATTCAGAGAAAACAAGAAGTATACAAGATACTCTGGAGTCTGGATATGCAGCATACATGACGAAGTTAATTGAAGCAAAAACAACTACTTTTGAAGAAGTCACTCATCAAGAAGAATGGAAGAAAGCAATGTAGGAAGATTATCAATCTATCATGACGAATGGGGTTTGGAAAGTCGTTCCTAGACCTAGTGACAAATCTGTTATCACTTCCAAATGGGTTTGCAAGATTAAACATGTCGTTGATGGAAGCATAGACAAATACAAAGCAAGATTTGTTGCAAGAGGTTTCTCTCAAAAGGAAGGTCTAGACTATGAAGAAACCTTTGCTCCTACTGCCAGGTACACTACTATTAGATCTTTGATTTCTTTAGCAACCACTATGGTATGGAATATCCATCAAATGGATGTCAAAACAACCTTCCTAAATGGAACCATAGATGAAGAAGTATATATTGAACAACTGGAAAGCTTTGAGATAAATAGCAGGGAAACTCACGTCTGCATATTAAAGTAAGCTTTATATGGCTTGAAGCAAGCTCCTAGGGCTTGGTACACAAGAATGGATGCCTATCTTTTAAAGGACTAGCTTTGTCAAAAATTCTACAGATGCGTCTACATCAAGATACTGAAGAATGAACCAGTCATTATACTTTTATATGTGGATGATTTATTTGTTATAGGTGTAGAGCGTAGAATTCTAGAATGTAAGAAGATGCTGGAAGCTGAATTTGAAATGAAAGGTCTGGGACTTATGCATCACTACTTGAGCTTGGAAGTTTGGCAGAAACCCGGTGAGATATATCTTGGTCAAGGAAAGTATATAATCAAGATGTTACAAAAGTTCAATATGATGGATTCCAAGCCTATGACAACTCCTATGATCACAAATATAAAGAAGTTGCGAAGTTTTGATTCTTGCCCTATAGATCCCACTTCTCAAGTTAGTTGGTTGGAACTTCTCAATTCATAAACATCCTTAGTCAATTTCAGTTGGAGCCAACTCGTCATGATCATTGGATAGTTGCAAAGCACATTTTGAGATGCCTACGTATTCATCATTGCCTAAAATATGATAGGAAGGAGATTTGATTAATAGGTTTTACCGACTCTAATTGGGGTCACAGTGAGACGGATGGAAGAAGCACTACATGTGGTTGTTTTAGCTTGGGATCCGCAATGATTTCTTGGATGAGTAGAAAACAAGATACAGTTGCGTTGAGATTGAATATGTTGTTGCATTTTAAGTAGGAAAAGAAGCAGTTTGGTTAAGAAAGCTTCTATCATATTTGTTTGGAAGGCCATTAGATCCTACAATTATAAATTGTGATAATCAAAGTTGTATCAAGATTTTTGTATTCAGGCTTCTGTGATCCATAATGAATTAAGCAAAGTCTTTCGGTAGAAATCACATAAAAGAAATTTTTGGTCGATGTGTTTCGAACCAACAAGTGTGGTTCATCATCAGGACCAGATGAAGAGGCAGACCATGGAAAAGGCTTAAATAGAGAGCAATGTAGAGACATAATTTCAAGTAACGGCTATATTAAACGACTAGTTTTTGAAAAATAATATTTAAATTAATTTATTAAAACCAAATATTACTAGTTTTTGAAAAATAATATTTA
>APFE031344444.1:41374-71956 GCA_000404065.3 Pinus taeda | reverse complement strand
CGAAGAAAAGTAATCAATAAAAAACAAGGTCAACAATAAAATATGGGGCTGAGACTCATTAAACAAATAACAAAAATACTAAAAGGAGTTAAGAACGAATAGGATGATAAAATATATAAAAAACACGAAGGATCAAGAAAATAAACTCTAATGAAGAATAAATCAACAACAAATACTATAAAAAGGACGCCAATACCTACATAGATAAACAAACAAACAAAATAAATCCCAAAAAGAAGCCTAAAAAACTAGGAGGACAGGACAGGGACCCAACTTTTACTAATATTCCAACCATCATCTCTATTCAAATTATTGGGTCTTTTTCAATTTCTAGGGCCTCCCTCAATTTACGATGATGGAAATGACTAACCCTAGCGACGACTTGGGCCTCCTCAATGCAGATGTGATGCTTAGATTTATCTTCATGCTCTGCCAAAGCAGAGCAGCGGGTCCTGCCATGCTTGATGTCAACGGCATGCTCACGAAGCCTTTGATTAATCGAACAACTAGTCTCACCAATGTAGGGAGTCCCACAAGAGTATGGGATAATGTAAACACCCTTCATATTCTTGGGGTCCACTAGGTCTTTTACAAATCTAAGGGAGCTCCAGATAGTATTTAAAGGCCTAAAGGTTGAAGCCACCTTACGTGATTTCTACCGAAAGACTTTGCCTAATTGTATCAAGATGTTTGAAGACAGCGTGTTCCATGCTTGGATGAAGCATATTAATAACAAGTACCACTATATTAGAAGTTTGGTACAAAATGGGGTTTTGAAGCTACAATACATTCCCAACTGATGAACAGGTAGCTGATGTGTTAATGAAATCTGTTCCAAATAAGAAGTTCAAATATTTCAGAAGCATGCTTGGACTAGTAGACATCTCAGATTTAGTATACAGGGAGAGATGAAGCATCTTGGGTTGTGTGCCTACATGATGCTAGGGAGGACATCTGGTTGGCATGTGATGATGTCTAGATCCTAAAGAGGGAGGGTATCGTTGGTCTTGTGGAGCTCCGACCTTGGATACGATACCAAGATCCCTGTGGGTTGGTGTTAGAGTTGAAGCCTGATGGTACCTATAGTGGTGGAAGCTTGGATAACACCATAGTCCCAACCAGTGAGATACCTTGGTCAAGTATCTAATCTTTAGCATTGCATATGCTATGACTCTTAATAGAGCATATCATTTTCAGTGCATCCTTGTACCTATATATATGTATAATTATGAATACCTCCCTAGTTAAGAGGGAGTGTTGAAGAATGTAACTAATGTCGGTCTTCATAATTGTATATGAGTCATGATGTAATGAATTTGTCAAAAGAAAGAAAAAGAAATTTTATTGTAAAAGAAAAATTATTTTGAAGCATGGGTTTCATGCTCTTTTATTTATTTTCTAGGTCATAGTCTCCATTGAAGGCTTCTAGGTTTTGTCTTGAATAATAAGAGTCATTGTCACATTTATTAGACCCTTCTTGGGCATTTTTATCATGTAAAGAAAATTAATTTTGAGTCAAAAGTGTCTTTTGTCACCTCCTCACCGAGTCGGCCCTACCTTGATGAAGTCGGCCCAGATTAGGGCTATTCGACCTAGCAGAAGTAGTATAAATAGATGATCCAGGTGGATATTGGTGGCCACCCGCCTATTCCACTTGGACCCCCAACACTGTCTCTTTCAGTTTTTCAGTTTCCTTAATTGTAGCACAGTTTACTATTTTTGGCAATTTTTCGGCTCTTGAACTTCCGGAGTCGTTTTGAGGCCCTAAACGATGTTTTTAGGGAAAACAGGGAGACCAAAAACGTCTCAATTTGATTTGCGTGTTTATTTTCGGCCTTCTCTTCAAGATCTTCGAAACGAGGTATTATGATAGCCAAATGAAGATCGTATGCCAAAGTTATGACCCCAAGAAGTTGATGTACCAATTTTCCCAAACATGGCCCACAATTTTGGTGCTTCATCTCCTACGGTTAAGTTTTTGGATGTTTATTGTTTTCCACTATTTCTCAATAATAAATAGGCCTTTGAGCCTCATTGTAACACAGTTCAGAGGCATGTAGCTGCCACATCTCTTCTCAGAGATAAGCTACCATCGCCCAAGCTATCTTATTTCCATTCTACTTGTAAGCATAGTTCAGTATTTTTCAATTAATGAAATGAAGTGTTTTTCTGCTACATCTCTGTATTTATGATTATATCTGTAAGTTGTTGCGTTCCTATTTAAGTTCGGATCAGTAGAATAGAAGCTCGACCTTATTTGGAATCCACTCATCCACAAGTTTGATCTGCAACTCAAGAGCAAGAAAAGAAGAGTGAAGTCGAGGAAAAGGAAGAACAAAGCCAAGGAAGACCACATCGAAGCTTTTGGGCATCTCTCTCTCACACGTGCAAGTTTTCTAGGGTTTCTGGGCAAGTTGCAGGGGCCGAAATTTCTGCAGTAACTGCAGGTCCAAAATTATGTAGTTGGGAGGCCAAAATTCTGGATTTGAAGCAGTATTTGAAGAGTCAACACTTAGTTTCTTTGGCAGAGTTTGTCTACTTGAAGGAAGGGTTGGCTTGGTGATTGGAGGAGGCCTTGTCTAGGTCAAAAGGGTCGTGGATTGTCTCATCTTGATTTGAATCTACTAAAGGAAGAGTTTAACTGTGTTTTCCCCTTCATAGGAGTTTTTCCTTAGCTGAGTGCCTACATCTTGTGTTTCACAAGTCATTATCAAGAAAGGAGGAATCAAACCCTAATATCTACATGTATTGATTTCTCAACAATTGTTACTCTCTAGTTTCATTGACTTACTTTGTTCACAAGTGCACAATAATAAAATTATCTTATCTTTACATTGTTTAATAATGTGCTTATAGTTAGAATATAGATTAAGATTGCAAAAGTTTAACACATATCATGCATGCACCTTATTACAAAAGTATAAAAGTATCTTGTATTTACTTTAGGATTGCCCTAAGGTTAGACTATTTTGGGCTTTCTAGTGCATCAATAATTAGCAATTTCTTATTCCAAACCCATCTTACAAATGGCTCTTTTGTGGGGCACACATTATTTGGGTAGGAATTTTGAGTCTCAATAGAAAATTGGTAGCTCAAATCGAAAAAGCACGAATTTCGTTGCTCAGAAGGAGCAGTAGTAGAAAATTCGTAGAGGTTGCGCAAATTACCTAGCCAGTCAATATGAATTACTTGAGAAATTCGATTTTTCAGTTGCAGGTGGTAGAAAATGTTAGAAATCAGAAAGGCAAAAAGATTTTCTTATTCTTGACAATCACTTGTGATGTTTCTTGTTATTACGATTCTTTATATCTTCTTTCTTTTAGTTCATCAAGCAATTACCAAAGTAGCAGCACATAAAACAATAAACACCAGATGTAGGCACTATCCCAGGGCAAAACCCCCCTCGAGGGGAAAACCCAGTAAAAAAATTCTTCTTTTCAATAGTATTCTTTGAGACTCTTCACCCTAGACCAAGAGCAGACCTTCCCTCCACATCAAGTCAGCCTCCCAAAATTTCGACCCCTTTCCAGCAACTTCGACTAGGTAGCAGCTTCCGGCAACTAACAGCGTCAGCAACAGTGAAACTTGGAAGACTTCGATCTCCCAATCCAGGGCACGAAACAAAGAGAGAGAGAGAGAGAGGCACCAAAATTTCAATTTTGCCTTTCTCCTTAGACTTCCCCAAACTCTTCATTTTTTCCTTTCTCCTTAGACTTCCCCAAACTCGCACTTACTTCGACTTCCCAGCAACAGACTTCGCACTTTTCCCAGTTACAAGAGATATTGAACTTCTTGTGAGAGAGTGTTCCAAATGAATTCGATGGGCTTGTATTTATAAGCTCCATGTGAGGTCTAATAGTCTTCTTAGGCCGACTTCCCGGCAACAAACTTCGCACTTTTCCCAGTTACAAGAGATATTGAACTTCTTGTGAGAGAGTGTGTTCTAAATGAATTCGATGGGCTTGTATTTATAAGCTCCATGTGAGGTCTAATAGTCTTCTTAGGCCGACTTGGTGTGGTGGATACATAAATCATATTTGACTCAATATTAAACCCTTTTACATGATTTAAAAGCCCAAGAAGAGTCTCTTTAAAAGTACAATGACTATATTGACTTAAAATAAATCCTAGAAGTCCTCAATGGGTACTTTGACCTAAAACATTGTGACCCAAGCATGAAACCCATGCTTTAATAAGTCTCACTAATAATAATAAAAATTATTCTCTTTATTCTTTTAACAAGTCCATTACATGATGACTCAAATACATTAAATGAAGACCAAACCTAGTTACATTTTCCAACACTCCCACTTAACTAGGGAGGTATTCATTATATACAAGTACAATGGAAGATCTCAAACTATATGAACCATGAAGAACTTTAGGCACTGCAAGGCCATGGACTAGATTCCTGACAAGGGGAATCTATCCATTATCCATTGGTCTCTCAACAATTTAGGCACCGCAATGCCACGGACTAGATTCTTGACTAGGGCAATCTATCCATGTGGGACTAAGATGGACTCAAGCTTTCAGCGTCTCTAAGTACCATCAAGCTTAATTGCTAGCAATCAACCTAGAAATCCAGGTTCGTGTCAGAGCTCAATGACCAACGCCACCTTTCCAACTTCAGGACCTAGACATCAACACAAAGTGTCGGCTAGATGTCCTCCCAGACAATGTTTCACTCACAAAGCCTCAACACCCCTTGATCCCTTGATCCGACAGATCAAGGACAACAAATCTCTCCCGATCAAACTGCTCGGTAACTAGCATGCTATCAAAACCTTCAAGAGATTCACTTGTACAAACACAACCCCAATCAATAATATAGTTTCACATGTACATAATCAAATACAAACCTCCAGGGTCATTCTAGATGTTGCTCCTCAACTCAGTAGGACTATCAACCAATGTTTTAAAACTCTGACTCCGACTCCGACTCGGTCGGCTCGATTTCAATGACTCGGTCGTTGTAAAAAATACATTAAATATTTATTTTTTTTTATAAAAAAACATAATTTTAAAGATTTTCATTCTTGTTTCCAAACACATAGCGTTAGAATATAGATGGAAGGCAACATATGATCAAAGTAGGCTCGTGAATATATCCATTATATCAAAATGCCACCCAGTGCACTGTCCAATACATACATCATCAAAACAAAAACACATAACCAAGGAGGCTAGAAATGGCCTCTACAACAAAAGTAAACTGTGACCAGTACTACTGGGTAATTGCTACTACCATAGGAGTCAAGATCATGTGGATCAATCTCTGGATCATCATCCAAGTCAAATAGGGGGCCCCATGGCTCCTCCTCATCATCATCTCCAACTGCAACTGTAGAAGTGGTAGCACTAGCAGGCTGTGCAGCAGATGCAAGCTAAGATAGACGAGATATGTGGTTGCGCTTCTGTCGTGGCTGAGCAGAGGAAGCGCCTGCAACTGGAGGACTTGCTGGCTGTGAGGCTGAGGCTGGTACAAGTGGATCATGATCTGCATTCAACTGAACATTATGTTCAAGTGATGCTATCGTTTGTAATTCAAAATCCATATCCTCATCAGAAGCAAACTCTGTTGGATGACTCTCCACTACCCAATCTGATGTTGTATCAATGTCTTTCAACATAATGGGATCTGAATCAGGTCTTTTGTTCAGCAATTGGTTGCGTCTGAGCTGGAGGTTGTATTGGACATAGACTAGATCATTTAACCGTTTTGATCCAAACGGTTTCTCTTCTTTGTGTGAATCCTCTCAAAGACGGACCACTCACACCCAGTAGCACTGCAAGTTTGACTCAAAATACGAATTGCAAACTTCTACAATTCAGGACAATGCCAAAAGCCTCCCACCATTGTGTTGCAAAAAACATAGGAGTGTAATGAGTTAGCTCAACAAAATTACAAATTATATCCAATTTTCAAATTATAAACGATTTAAAAAAACTATTAACAATTTGAAAATTGAAATTTTTGTTTACCTGGCTCATCTGCTTCTCTTGCAATCTTTGCTAGGTTCTTCCCAAAGGCACCCGAGGCATTGGTGAAGGTCGTGACCTGTTGGTGTATCTCTAGCTGATCACACTCCAATGGGATCATGCGATCAATGCAATCAATCAGTGCATCTCTAACCTCCCCCCCTCAAAGCCCCTGTCTCCTTAGCTTTATAATGATACCGTGGGTTCAAAAAATACCCAGCTGCATGTATAGAGTGATGGAGTTGATTGTTCCATCTTTCATCAATGATTGCCCAAATGGGCCCATACTTAGCCACTTTATCCTTGTATGCCCCCTTTATTTGCTCCTTTGCTTGATCCATAGCCTCATAAATGAAGCCCATATCCAATCTTTCCCCATCCACCAAGCGCAACACCTTAACCAGTGGCTCAGCAAGCTTCACAATCTCTGTTGCCTTTCTCCAAAATATTTCTTCATTAACTTTATTTTTCAATTCTTTGCCTTCTAGTTTGTGAGACCACTAGCTTAGATTCCATTATTCACTGGAAAACATGTTTTGCAAGTTTCTATGTTGTGAAAGCATAGAATGCAATGTCAAAAAATGAGTAGCAAATCTAGTGATGGCAGGCATAACAATATCCTTGCCGCCAGTGTGTTTCCTCATGAGGCTCAAAATCCATGAATGATTGTAGATAAATTTTGTTATGCTTTTGGCATGATCTACAATGTTTTTGACCCAATCTAATTTTCCAATATCCTCAAGCATGAGGTCTATGCAATGTGCAACACATGGGGTCCAAAAGATGGTCTTGTGTTTTTCCTCTAACAGTTTACCAGCAAGAACATAGTTAGAGGCATTATCTATGATGACTTGAACAACATTAGCCAACCCCACCTCCTCATCAACCTCATCCAATAGCTGAAACAACAATTGCCCATCTTTTACCTTATCAAATGCATCAACTGATTTAAAAAACATGGTTTCCCGTGGGCAAAAGATAAGAAAGTTTATGATGGTACGGTTTCTTTGATCAATCCATCCATCTGACATGATGGTACATCCTGTTCTTGCCCATGAGTCCTTGAAATCTTTCAAATAGTCATTAATGGATAAAATTTCTTTCTGCAAACGATACCCCCTTAGCTCATGCATAGTAGGGCCTTTGAAGCCTTTTCCAGCAGCATGGATGGCATCAAACATAGGCTCATAATATGGTGAACGGGAAGCATTGAAGGGGATATCAACATCATACCACCATGTAGTTCTGTAATCACAAGCAGTCTCCTTCAATTCTTTCTTCCAATGGTCATCTGAAGTGGGTTGCATTTGACTTCTACCAGCTTGAGGACCATGTGCATCTCATGGAGAGGAGGGAGTGAAATAACTTTTGATATTCATATCACCCTTTTTCATACTACCCTTTCCCTTTTCTTGAATAAACTCAAAAGAGGGAAGAACATATCAGAAGGCGTTAGATGCATCAATACAAGGGATAGAGGAAGAACCCTCAAAATCAAAATGGGGGTTGGTAGCCATAATTTTTTGTATATTCCTCTTCCTCCCAATTTCAGCCTCTAACTCTTTTTTCCTAGCCTTATCTTCTTTAAACTTCTCAAAGTTGGCTAACAATTCCTTCCTAATCTCCCCAATTTCTGGTGAGGTACATGAAGTAATTTAGCCTCTAATCCTCGCCAAGTGTTGTTTCAGCCTATTAATGCCCCCAAGACCTTCCTTAATTTTCCTATGGCAAAATTTGCAATGCATTTGACTTTCAACCATTTCAACATATGCCCAAGCAACATCTTTCACTCTAGGTGCCATTTTTTGACTTGGAAATTAAAGCAAACAATCTGAAAATGAAAAAAAAAAAACATTGATTCAATGTTCATTTCTTTCACAAAAAACACTCTTTAGGATTTCTAGATTTGCACATAAAATTAATAAGCAAAAATAGATTTGTACAAGTGAAAAAAAATACCTCCAGGCACAAACTGCCTCCTCGAGCTTGTTCCAAGAAACCAACTCCTCAATGCTGCTCCAAATGGCTACCCAAGAAGCTCCTCACTCCAGCTACAATGCTTGCCCAAGACTCCTCACTGCTGCTCCAAAAACAAACTCAACAACTCCTCACAAACTCTCACTGAAATTCTCACTCAAATGCATGAGATGGCTGTGAGAGAATGAGAGGGTTTGAGTGGCTTAAATAGGGTTTGGGAGAGGGGAATGAACCCCAAAGACCAACTAAACAAAAACTATAGTGCTTTGGAGTCCCCCACACTAAACAATTAATATAAAAAATTAAAAATCGTTGTTTTTTTATGTGCCTAGGCCGTTGTACATAACCCGGCTAGGTTAATACAAACTCGGCCGAGCCGGTCGGGTTAATACCGAGCCGGCCAAGTTGTTAGACAACTTGGCCGACTCGGTATTAACCCGGTCAGCCAAACCAAATACTTGGCCAAGTCAAGTTTTTGAGGCCTGGCTCGGACCAACTCGGCCGAGTCGGTTCCGAGCCGGCCGTTTTTTAAAACACTGCTATCAACCGAATCTTTGACAGAAGATTCCTCAATTATATACTTTCCTACTTCTCATGCAGCAATATATCCTCCAAAATTCATTCTTCAATCAAAACCAAGCTATACCCTCCCTCTCAACTAGGGAGAATCTTATTATCTAGACTCCCTCTTAATCTTAGGGAGATCTATTCTATTCAGGCTTCCTCAGGGAGATCAACTTCTTCTTTTCAACATCGGAGAATCTTTTGTGGCTTCCAATCATTTCATTAGAGTTATCATTATCCTCATCATGCTTATTACATCAACGAGCATCTTCACCGTATTGAAGATTGTGTACTTGCACAACTTAGATCGCAAGTACAACCAAAACTATAGAAGCATGAAGTTAGCTATATCAGAATCACGGAAGCATTTCAACTTTATACATAACAGATACCCAAACTTAATTACAAACAAGAGACATATAATCTTCAACATCTTGCTAGGGACGTTGTCATAAACCCTAGACTACATCATAATCAACTTTCATTACATCTAGGGCTTCAATGTTTCTTCCAAAGACATGACATACCTTACTACAAGTTACAACATATAGAAAACCCTAGAAACAATATAAACAAAAATAAAGCATCTAACAAATTTTCAAAATTCATATGTTAGACTTTCCACTAGGGTTTCATGCAAATCCTAGATTTCATACAAAAGAATCAATCAAAGTCAATCACAGCTTATTATTAACATGACCAGCTTTCACTAGGGTTAGTTGCAAACCCTAGATTTCCGATCAACCATCAATCCCAACCAAAACTTAGATTTCAACAATCTTACACAAATCTCAAATTATCACATTGTCATCATACATCAAAGATTTTTACTTCTACTAAGGTTCAACTCCAAAACCCTAGAATTCCATTTTCAAAATCTCAACAATCATTAAATAGATTTCAAATTGTTGTATCACACATACTAGAGAATTTACTTCCTACTGGGGTTTAGTTGTAAAACCCTAGATTTCCAAATATCCTCCTAGAATCTCAGACAAGTACTTATTTCAAATCCTAAGACTTATGACCATCAATAACTAGGTCAACACACATATCTAGGAATTCATAATCATACATAAGCATATCATATGTTCGAGAACATTAATACAATAGACATATACTTGACCTAGACCAAGCTAGGGTTTCGACCAAAAGGACATATCTATATATGCCTAGGTTTTCATCATCATGCAAAGACATTTCATATCATGTGTCAGTCAAACCCAACTTCACAAATATCAAATAGAAGTTAGACATATAACAAACTTGATTGGACACACATACCGAGGAAATCATTTCTAAAACATTATAAGGGTCTTGCTTACACATTCCACCAAACCCTAATGAGTTAGGGTTTCAACATAGGAACATAGCAAACTCAACATTACCAATATTTCAAAGGTTCAGGATTTTAAACCTTATCATTCAATCCTAACAAGTTAGGTTTTCCTGAACATACCAAAATCCCAAACATGACATCATCAATAAAACTTCAAATTAACATTTCACAATATCCCTAAGCAGTTTAGGGTTTTAGACCTTCACATTAACATACCCTTAGATTGGGGTTTTCCAGAACCTGTCTAGGGTTCTACAAAATTAGTTAAGAATATGAGTGGGGTGGGTAGATTTATCAAGTGATGAATCACCCAAAACAAGAATCATTATGATTCAATATAGCTAGACATAACAATGTTAGTAATAGACTGTCAAATGAATAAATTTTTAATATAAAGAGATCAATGTATTATAGGTTACCTTTGTTTCTTGACAAACCTTTCCTTGGGTAGCTCTCTTCAAACTCCTTCAGGATATAGCAGATGTTTTCCTAATCAAGACAATAGAGGGAGAATGGTGATTAGTATTAATATACTCAAAACTTAAGCAAGTGCGTGAAACCAAAAACTGAAAGGAGATGAGATACTTATCTTTGGGAGTTTGTTGGGGGCTCCCTCCAAAGCTTGAGGGATACCTACAAACTTATAAAAACAATAAAAATGTCTTTTCCAAAATATGTTAAAAACCTATAAATTCTAAAACATCAAAATATAAAATAAGATTTAAGGCTACAAGCAAAGGACTTAGTAGTGTAAGTCCCTAATGTCAGATTTTTCGGGCTTGGCTTTCTTTGGGTCTCCTTCTTCGACAATGTTAGCGTGATCTCTTTCTCTCTTCTTATTTCTTCGATTGTCAGGACAGTCACTCTTGTAGTGACCCTTCTTATGGCATTGATAGCATTCTACCTTGGACATGACAACTTTCTTCCTTGGTCCTTTCGATTTCTTTCCTTTATGTTGAGCAATGTAGGCATTTGAAACATCTTTAGAATTGGCAGCTAAAGAGATCCCTAATTCTTCTTGATTGCAGGTAGTCCATAGTTCTTCAAAGGTGGGAGCTTCCTTCCAATTGTTAAGACCTGCAACAAATGCACCCCAAGTAGGTGGTAACCCTAATAGGGCAGTGATCACGAGTTCTTTATTTGGAACAATTTCATCAATGGCCAAAAGATCATCCCTGATTCTTGTTGTCTTCATAAAGAAGGATGCCAATGTGTCTTCTTGAATCATTTTTGTGGTCCTTAGCTCATTCTTCAAACTTGCTACTTGACCAATGTTCTTAATAGTAATAACTTTGACAAGGCTTCATACATTTCCTAAGCATGATCGATGTTAGCTATGAATGGGACAAGGTTGTCCTTTATTCCTTCTACCATTAGAGTCATGGCCACCAATTCTAGTTCCCTGAATTTCACTTTGTCATCATCACTGGAATCCTCTGTAGGCTTCTTTACTTTTCCTTTGACCAAGTCTAGTACCTTGTTTTTTTCAAGGATGAGGTCAATCCTCTTCTTCCAGGACCTGTAGTTAGAGGCTCCTTCAAGTTTATTCTCTCTCTTGATCGTGTTAGACATCTTCCTTGAATATAGTAGATTCCTTCCTTGAGATAATCCTTTTGAATGGTTCCTTAATCAAGTGCTTGACCTTACCTTTTTCTTCCTTCTTCACCAAAGCTCTGATACCATGTTAGAAAATCAGAGAGGCAGAAAGATTTTCTTATTCTTGATAATTACTTGTGATGTTTCTTGTTATTATCATTCTTTATATCTTCTTTCATTTAGTTCATCAAGCAACCCAAAGCAGCAACACATAAAACAATAGACACCAAATGTAGGCACTATGCCAGGGCAAAACCCCCCTCGAGGGGAAAACCCAGTCAAGAAATTCTTCCTGTCAATTGTATTCTTTGAGACTCTTCACCCTAGACCTAGACTGCACCTTCCCTCCACACCAAGCTAGTGTGCCAGAATTTCGACCCCTTTCCAGCAACTTCGACTAGGGTACAACTTCCTGCAATTGGCGGCTTCTGACAATAGTGAAACTTCGAAGATTTCGATCTCCCAATCCAAAGCATAAAACAGAGAGAGAGAGAGGCACCAAATTTTCGATTTTTCCTTTCTCCTTAGACTTCCCCAAACTCGCACTTACTTCGGCTTCCTGATAATAGACTTCGCACTTTTCCTAGCTACAAGAGATATCGAACTTCTTGTGAGAGAGTGTGTTCCAAATGAATTTGATGAGCTTGTATTTACAGGCTCCATGTGAGGTCAAATAGTCCTCTTAGGCCGACTTGGTGTGGAGGATACATAAATCATATTTGACTCAATAATAAACCTTTTTACATGATTCAAAAGCCCAAGAAGGGTCTCTTTAAAAGTACAATGACTCTATTGACTCGAAATAAATCCTAGAAGTCCTCAATGGGGACTTTGACCTAAAACATGGTGACCCAAGCATGAAACCCATGTCACAATAATAATAATAATAATTCTTTTCCTTATTCTTTTGACAAGTACATTACATGATGACTCAAATATATTAAATGAAGATCGAACCTAGTTACATTTTCCAACAAAAAATATCGATTTCTAGAGATTAGTAATTCCAGTAGACAGAAGGAGCAACAACAGAGTTATTTTTGAGATCATATTAATGATGTGGCATAGAAGGTTTTGCAGCAGTTTGCAGTAGCAGAATCAGTGTCGAGGGGAAGAGGAATAGCACACAATATGGCCATGGATCGATTTGATATTCAGGGAGCTTCAGAATTGTCTATCAGATTGGAGGATGAATTTGCTTGCTTATCAAGCTCAACTTCACAGGGTGTCTGGTATATAGACAGTGGAGCATCAACTCATATGACAGGGGTTAGAGAGTATTTCTCTAGCTACAAGGAGCAACAAATGGACAATTACGATGGGAAGCATAACTAAGTGTACTCCAGTAGGGAGAGGTACCCTTGATTTTCAAAGGGAGTCAGGAGCAAGCACCAGCGCTACAGATGTATTGCATGTGCTAGGATTGGGTATGAACCTGATTTCAGTATCCCAGTTACAGGATAAGGGATATGATATCCACTTCGTAGGGAAGAGAGTGTGTATTAAACACTCAAGCTAGAATAACGTAAGATAGATTGGAGTCCGAAGCAACAAATTGTACAAGTTGTAGCGCGACTCTCCAATGGCACTGATAGGCAGTGACAATAGCGAAAGAAAGGATCTGAATGAGTTATGGCATAGGAGAATGGGACATCTTCACCATGGAGCACTCAAGATGCTTAAGGAAATAGTAACAAGGGTTCTAGAACTTGGCACAGAACACGATGATGTGTGCAGAGGATGCGTACTTGGGAAGTATGCTAAGGTAGCATTCTTAGGAAGTAACAACAGAGCAGATGGTGTGTTAGGACTTATACATTCAGATATTTGTGGCCCGATGTCCACTAGAGCTCACAATGGTGTCGAATACTTCATCACCTTTATTGATGACCATTCCAGGAAAACCTGGATCTACTTCTTGAAGACCAAAGATGAGGTCTTCAATCGTTTTAACGAGTTTAAGGCTCTCGTGGAGAATGTGACAGGGAAGAAGATCAAGGTGCTTCACTGAGATAATGGTGGAGAATATATTGATAAGGACTTCGCAAATTTTTGTGCGAAGGAAGACATCAGAAGGACAACCCTGTATAATCCACAGAAGAATGGGGTAGCAAAGCGAAAAAACAGAAACATAGTTGGGGCTGGAAAGGCTATGTTATATGACCAGGATTTGCTTAGGTTTCTATGGGAAAGGCATGTAACACGACAATATATATTCAGAACAGGACTCCTCATAGAGCACTGGGGAAGAAAACACCAGAAGGGGTCTTCACAGGTAAGAAGCCAAAAGTTAGTCACTTCAGGATTTTTGGCAGCGTTTCTTATTTCCACATGCCAGATGAAAAGCGTACCAAATTGGATCAAACTGCAGAGAAGGGGTTTTTCATTAGGTATAGCGAAACCTCAAAGGCATACAGTATCTACATTCCTAGCAGTAGAAAGATTGTGGTGGGACGAGATGTGAATTTCATGGAGGATAGAGCTTTCAAGAGATCTCGTGAGATGCCTGCAAGTGATTAGAATCAGTCAGCAGAAGCTACTTTAGTCCAGCATCAGGGGCAGCCACATGGGAAGCCAGTGGGACCAACAGGAGGACAGTCACAGGGATCAAATAAAATGACTAGTACTAGTTTTTCTCAAGCGCAGGAGATCCGGGGAGTTCTCAACAGACAAAGAAACAGAGTCAAGATGAGGAGAAGCTGGTTGAACCTCCCACTACTAGTGGTCAAGCCAACAAAGAGGTTCGTCAAACATTGAGAGATGCAGAGGAGTTTATTGTAACTCCTAGGACGAACAAAAGACAACACAGATAGCCTGATAGGTACCAAGCATTAGTGGCCTAGGTTGTAGAACTTTCCAGCTTTCAGGAGGCCGCACAGCATTAGGTGTGGGTAGACTCCATGGTAGAAGAGTATAGCTCTATCATGATGAATGATGTTTAGGAGGTGGTGCCAAGGCCTGAAGACAGGTCAGTTGTAGGTTCTAGATGGATCTACAAGATTAAGTATGTTGCAGATGGCAGTGTGGAAAAGTACAAGGCTAGGTTCGTGGCAAAGGGGTATGCACAGAAAGAAGGTATAGATTATGAGGAGACCTTCGCCCCAATTGCCAAATACACCTTAATCCGGTTAGTTATATCCCTAGCAGCTCAGATGGGATGGCAAATTCACCAGATGGACATCAAGACAACATTCTTGAATGGGGTGATAGAGGAAGAGCTATACATTGAACAACCAGAGAGCTTCGAGACTCATGAGAGGCGCACTCATGTGTGCAGACTGAAGAAAGATCTATACGGACTCAAGCAGGCTCCCAGGGCATGGTATGGTAGGATTAATAGCTACTTGCAACAAATGGGATTCGTCAAGAGTGACACAAATCCCAACCTTTGCTACTTGATGGTAGAGGGTGAGCCACTCATCCTAGTTTTGTATTTGAATGATCTTTTTTTGAAAGGGTTATCAGAGCTCATAGAGGACTGCAAGAGGAACCTGGCAGCAGAGTTTGATATGAAAGATTTGGGGTTGATGCACTATTTCCTAGGATTGGAAGTGTGGCAGAAGGATGGGGAGATCTTCCTTGGGCAAGGAAGATACGCTACAGATATTCTAAAGAGGTTCAGAATGCAAGATCGCAGACTCATGTCTACGCCCATGATCACCAACTGGAAGAAGATAGATGCATCAAATGACAAGGATATTGACCCCACCTTGTATAGACAACTTATTGGGTCTCTCATGTATCTAGTCAACACTAGGCTAGATATTTGCTTCACAATCAATACTCCTGTTCATGGTGGAGCCGAAGAGGGTACATTGGGCAAAAGCGAGGCATATTCTAAGGTATGTGCACGACACAGTTGAGTATGGTTTGAGATATACCCGAGGGGATGACGTCAAACTATGTGGGTTCACAGATGAAGATTGGGCAAGCAGTTCAGTAGATAGGAAAAGTACCTCCGGGTACTGCTTTAGCATTGGATCAGAGATGGTTTCGTGGTGCAACAAGAGGCAGAAGTTGGTAGCTCTGAGCTTTGCATAAGCAAAATACGTGGCAGCAAGCATAACTACGTGCGAAGCCATATGGCTTCAGAAGCTGCTAGTAAGCTTGTTCAAACAGAGAATGGAGGCGACCAGAGTCTACTGTGATAATCAAAGTTGCATCAAGCTCTCTGAGAATCCAGTGTTTCATGACAAGTCGAAACACATAGATATTCGGTGTCATTTCGTTAGAGATTGTGTACAACGTGGGGTCATCCAGCTACTGTATGTTCCCACAGAAGAGCAGGTTGCAAATATACTCACAAAATCTCTAAGGAGATCTAAGTTTGTCTATTTTAGAGAACAAATGGGTATAGTGGAGAACCCGTTCCAGTAGCAAGGACAGATTTTTCAGTTGCAGATGCAGTGTTGGCAACAGTATGGAAATGTCAGCAGCAGCACAGACGCAACATCAGAGTTGCGCAATTATTGGTGGGCAGCACCAACCGGAGATCAACAGTGTGACAAGAGATAATATAGAAACATAATGTTGTGACAGGGTGTGCAGCGCTAGAACACATTCCTTGCTAAGAGGGAGTGTTAGTTTTTGTAGCATTGAATGTGTTCTAGCCACGAAATTTAGTGGGGAGGCTAGAATACATGAGATCTCCAAAACCCAAAAATCGTTTTTGGAAATTCCACCTCAAAGTGTCTCAATTATATTATTAACCGTTTTTTAAATATTTCATAAGTCTAAACTTAGGGAATATGGTTAATTAATTAGTATTAATTGAGATAAGGTGAGAATCATCTAAAAACTCACTCGGATAGATCCATAAATGACCTGAGCCATCAATTAAGATTTAATTTTGGTCATT
The DNA here is from genome assembly GCA_000404065.3 of Pinus taeda. Classification (NCBI taxonomy): domain Eukaryota; kingdom Viridiplantae; phylum Streptophyta; class Pinopsida; order Pinales; family Pinaceae; genus Pinus; species Pinus taeda. The sequence continues at coordinate 55,640 of APFE031344444.1, read as the reverse complement.
GGAGTCCCAACAGGACGATATAAGAAAGGATCGATGTTGTGATGGAGAACACACCAATGCAGATACTCAGTTGCCCAAGGAGTTCGATTTTCTCAATCGCAGAGATTCAGCAGAGAAGATAGAGCCAAAGGGTGAGTAGCAGGTGGTAGAGGAGGTTAGCAGCATTCCAGGAGGAAATATTCCAGTCCCGGGAAGAGACAATGAGAGGAAGGTCGAAATCCCCAGAGGTTATGTGCAAGCACTGCGCAGAGGGTGATGCAGAAGGTTCAAAGTGTGGCTAGGGAGGCAATTTCGGTGGCAAAAATTAGGGAGGCAGTTTCGGTGGCAGAAATTAGTTGTGGGGTGAGAGAAAATTCTTACAATAATTTTCCAGATAAAGTTGATTCCTCTACCAGATAAACCCTGGTGGTATTCTACAAGAAATCTAGTCATTGGAACTAGGACGTTAATGGTGTCTTAGAAACGTTTCTCTTCCTGACACTTTACTTACAGCAGTTGCATCCTTAGAGCCTTCTGCCTTTGGAACCCACTAGTTATATATCCATCTCCAATACAAACTTCTGGTTAACATCAATCACGTGTGCAATAGAGATGAAACAGCTTTAATGAGCACCTAGGACAATCTGATCAGCTGATTCTCTAGATATCCCATTTGCTGTGCAATGAGTGTATCTTGTTGAAATGAGTTTGTGGTCTTTGAGGATCAACAGCCTGTCTCTATTGTGTAAAGTTTCTGCAGGGGGTGAACTAGTGGCAATTGATCTCAAGATAAATCTGTCTAAGAGGCTTATTAGTGGATGCTAAATAATTTCCTTCAGTCAAGGAACATTCAGGATCACATAGAATTAGGATGCTTTGACTCACTGCAAGCACATAAAGAGGACCTCCATTCCCAGAAAAGATTTGCTGCTTAGCAATTGAAGTGTGAAGAGGGAAGTAGCAGCCCACTGAGCTTTAGCACTAGAGCAACTCCAAATTTCCATATTGACATGCATGTGTGTCTTGACTCTTCACTGATGCCACCATCACACAAACAGCTTCAGGATTCTAAACCTTCCATGATATGCAGCCACTGTTGATGGTAACAAGACACAGTGACAGCCCCTTAGCCATGTAGCGATAACATTTTGTGTCACTGATACAATTTAGCTGACTTTATGCAATAGAGAAAAATGTTCTCCTAGAAGTATCTTTGAGAAGAGAAAGGTTGGATGGAATGATGCAAAGGAGTGAGCCATCTTAAAATTTTGCAAGTTCCATTGCTGTATGCAGCTAACTCAATGAATCATTAATATGATTAGCCACCAACTTGACACCGATTCAAATTAGGAAAGCAAATAATATGGTGATTATGTGGACATGGTATTATCAACTGGAAAACATAAATGAAGGGTTAGAGTGCAAGACCGGTGCAAAATAAATCTCCAAATCCAAGCTGAGAGAATATGGCACACAAATCTAGAATTTATGCCATTGGTAGAATCATAAATAGAGAGAGAAATCAGAGCCAATATCATTCTTCATTCTCCTTAAAAAGATGTATCGATTACTAACAATGAAGTTTCTTGCTATGCAATGTCAATGCTTGCACCGAGCTATAATTTCCTTCAGATTTTCCTTTATAAATGGGGGAATTAACAACTGCTTTAAAGGCTACAATCTTGACATGCAAGACTTCTATAAACCTGTTAAAACATGTATCATATAACCGTATTGACATAATAAAAATGCCATGACAAGGCTTGGCACTAGTGGGACTGGACTTGCAAGTAGAAACTGAAAAAAAGGACAGCGAATAGGGGTCCTGAAACAATTCTTTCTAGTTAATGATAGATGTACAAAACCCTTAACAAATGTGAACCTTTACGAGTCATTATTATCTGGTAGAAAATAATCAAAGCCAGCCTAGACTGACAGAGTTTAGAGCCCAAGTTTGCAGCAGCTTGTAATCAATAATTGTATCAAATATTCAAAATGATAAACCTCCTTCGATATCTTGAAGCCAGAAGGTGAACACAGAAACTAAGATTGAATAGTACATAATCCACACATGGAAGGATGAATGAAGTTTCCATACACATCATTCCTCTACTATTTTCCATGTCCTTGCCTTAATCATAACTCCAACTTCCTCTAGTACATGATAGCTGGCAAAGTTCAAGGCTCAAATATAACTCCATGCTTATTTAGGAACCTATGTCTGCACCATATGGTTTGGGGGTACCTGCACTATCACTTGACAATTTTTTGATCGTCATGATTTATCTACTTATGATTTCTCTAGCAGTCTGGCTAGAGTTAGCACCATACAATATTCCCTCACTATGCCCTATGCAGAGCACCCGAGTGAATCATGTTTTTCATTAACTGATTATCATAATATGATTCAAAATTTCCCTCGAACCCGTTTTAGTCTCTGCATATTAAAGCATTGTATTCTTACATGACACCTTATCAAAGAGATCTAGTGTGCTGTTTCCACATATTGCATGTGGTGAGAGGTAAATAATAAAGGAATTGGGTCTACCTTTAGCTTAGATAACTTTGTGCTTATCAGACACCCACGTTCTCACCATGACTTGAAACATCAGCACTAGCCCCTTATAAAATTTCTGATCGTTATGGTTTATCCGTTTACTATCTCACTCGTAGTGATTCATAGTGATCCAATGAGAAGCCATTGGCCAGATCGATGGCACTATATAATATTCCGCATTATCTATTGCAGAAAACCTGAACTGACCATCTACTTCATTAAGTGATTATCAGAATATAATTCAATATTTTCCCTTTGGCCAATTTTAGTCTATGCTTATTGAAGCATCGTATTCTTACATGACACTGAATCAAAGTGGCATAGTGTACGAAACACCATTGCCATTGACAAGTCTTCAGTGGCACAACAAAGCAATAAGTTTTTTTGTTCCTCATTTTGTGTCAGTTCTGTAACCTTTGGGTTGGTAAATGACCCTTTGTTAAAGAAGTGGGTCTACCACTGCCTTAGAGGCCATGACCAAAAGGTATTCTATTTCACCAAGTTCAACCAGGACTTGCACCTGGCCTCTCCCACTGAGATGAACTGCATCCATGAGTCACGAAGGTCTCCAGGACTTTCCCCTGGTCTCAGATGTCAGACCAGATGCAGTATGGCTTGGTTGGACACATCATTGACATATTGTGTTCTCAAGGAGTTTGAACCCAGGTCTTAACTCTGAAAGGTGCTTTGATTTAACCACTTGACAACAAGTCGTTTGACAAGCATCTTTATGTAACTTATTCTAAAAATAGACTAAAAACTACAATAAGGAACCCTGCAAGAGCCCACATCTACATATGTCAGGCCACAGAAAACAGCAAGAACCAATTACACAAAAACGAAACGTGGGTATGCAACATTCATGGGCTCTACTTATTAATGAAAACATATAGCAAGAGGCATCCAGCCTGACAAAACTGAGCCATGGGTCTGATCTTCAGAAGTCCTGAATCGTCCACCCAATCTTACAACAAGATCCGACATTCCAAGACTGGTACAGATTAGAATTCAGTTAACTTAATCCATTTGGCTTACCTCAGAAAGTAAGAGGGTGCATTTGGGAGAACTTGAATAAAACTCTGAATTCCCTGCACATTCAACGTCTGCTCTTCCTTCCGCCATGGCAGAAGTCCCACAGCTTGAGTCCATCTTCACGTTCACCAGTCATGAGCATTACCCACTTTGGGACCCAATCCACCCACTTCAGAAAGACCACTGAATAAATTTGCAAGGTCCACACCGAAAAGCAATAAAGGCACCACTTTAGCCCCGTAAGTACACTCGTGCCCCACCAAGACAGACAGAGGCTGGGGGAGAGCGTAAAAAGCAGATCTTCTTGGATTTTTTTTATCAATGGCGGGGGTTGAAACAGAGTCAAAAGTGGCTGTTACCCTTCCCTCCAATTTCCCACGTCCTGTCCATATCAAGCCACGTGGCAGGGCCCCGAAGATGTGAGATTCTCCCACGTGCGCATGACATTTGGGACCGCCTTGATTTCTCTGGTGCCGACAGCGCGTAGACATGCATGAATGTGTGATGGCCTTCCATGGTTACCATGCATCCATGTTCATGGCTTCCCATTCACACGACATGCATGCAAGTTGGATCTCTGGCCCCACCTCCTCTAAGGACACGTGTGCGGTCATTCCTTCACGTGCGCTTAGGGTGAAGTGAAGTAAGCTGCCTACCGAGTTGCGAACTAAATTGAGCGCAGATAGTCAATGGGTTTAGATGGCTAGTCGACGTGACTTATATTGCCCTCACGTTGCACATCATGAGGTAACTTCCCAGCGAGTAGATATCATTAAAGTTTTGCAATTTGATAATTATTCTGTTTAGGTTGCTAGCTTGGTCGGTTAGGGGAGACACTTTGGTTTGTTTTCTCTAGCTTTCATTCTTGTAAATGGATAGACACTCTATGATAAAGTGTCATTCAGTTTCAGTCGCTCTTTTTCCGTAAAAGACACTAGTTTTTTCTTCCTACTCTTCTTTGGGAACTACCCATCTTTCTCCGTAAAAGACACTAGTTTTTTTCTTCCTACTCTTGTTTGGGAACTACCCATCTACTTGTTTCACATCAAAGATGATGGGATCCTGTCCTTAGCTGCACTATTAACATTTTAGCCGTTCCCTTGATTGTGGCACTCAAATAGGTCTTTTCATCATGTGACCAAGTTGGGTTGAAATTATTAACATATATCACTTTTTTACAGCCAACTTGTTTCTTCCACATGGCAATCCTGAATTTTTCAAACACCCAAATTTTTATTTCCACTTTAGAATTAGAATAGTCTCGCCAATTGATTCCCCATTTTCCCATCCACTTGTCATTTTGCTTCCTCCAAGTTTTCTTCCTACATTTTAACTCTTCTACCACAATCAATTTGGGTCAATGGTGTTCATTCATGCCATCCACCTTTTCTAAATACGTTAACAAAAGAATGATTGTTAAAACTTCCATGATAAACAAACTAGCCTCTGCCAACAAGATCTCATATGGAACGGTTGATTTGACTTTTAAGTTACTAGTGATTAAGTGTTTTTGAATTCTTTCTACCTGTCTCCATTTCTGATCTGACATGTTGCTCCCCGAAACTTCGCACCCATAGAGGACAACCGGAGTAACTAACAATCCAAAAAGAGTTTTCTTGGTTTTTCAATCCCATAATTATGCTTTCCTGCATCTATTTTGAAGAAGGTAAGAAGCTCTCCATCCCCCTTGAATCCTTTTAGTTATGCATGTCTCCCAACTGAGCCTGTTGTGAAAAACAATTCCTAGGTACTTGTACTCTTCCATTATCTCCAAGGCTTTTCCCTCAAAGATAAAGCTAACTTCTTGTTTCTTCTGCTTCAGAGAAAAGATCATGACTTTAGTTTTGCTATTGTTTACTTGCATCCCCAGCTCTTGGTAGAAGAGCTCTAATGCCTTCAAATGCTCTCTCAAACCATGAGTTGATTTTGCAATTAGAATAAGATTGTTTGCGTATAAAAGCAGCATAACCACATATCTTGCTAATTGAACACCCTCTCCACTAGTGTTGTTCACCCATTCTTCCAACTTATCAATATATAAATCGAAAAGTGTAGGGGGGAGGGGGCACCCCTTCTTAACCCCAATGTCACTACCAAAGCATTCAGAAAATCCTTCCTTAGTTCTGATTTTTGCGCTAACTTTCTCATAAAGTTTATGAACAACTACTCTATACTCCCTTGGAATTTTGGGCTCTTCCATTCTTCTCCAAAGCTTATCTCTAGGGTCAACGTCAAAAGTTTTCTTGAAGTCAACAAAGCAACAAAAGGCCTCCCCACCCTGGACGTCCCAAACTTTTTCAATGAAGTGCCTAAGAGTGATGCAGCATAAAACCAGCTTGCCCTTTAGCTCTTTTACCCTCTTTTTCCGCACAGTCACTGAATATGCTCTCCAATATGCTCCTAAACAATTTTCCAAGAAGAGGATTGACCGTAAAAGTATGGTAATTAGAGGGATTATTGATGTCTCCACTTTTGTAAAGAGGGACAACCACGCTCATAGTCCATTCCACTGGAAAATTGTCTTGCGTGACACTGTTGAATATCCTTATAATGATTCGGGCCAAGGTCTCAACACCCCACTTTAAAAATTTTGCCTGCAAACCATCAATGTCTTGAGCCTTACCACTTGCTAAAAAATTTATACGCCGCTTGACCTCTTCCACTAAGAATAATTTGGTTGTAGCGTTGATTATGGGGGGTTGCTTTTCACCTGATCTCTCTCATAGAGCAACGTCACATAATCTAACCACTGCGCAACTAATATTATTATCTATTTTTTTGTCTTTTGTTGTAACTCCCGCCAAAAACATTTGGGGTTGTGCTTTCCCAAAGAAATTAATTCATTCCTTCTAGCAGCCACGTAATTGTCTTCTTTAGTTTTAATCATATTTTTATACTTCTTCAATGTTTCACTATTTGTCTCCTTCTTAAGTGATCCTTTGGCAACCTTGCACTCTTCATCATACCAAGGATTAGTTTGAAAAGTGTTTGTGACTCGCTATGATAAGTTCAATGTTTAAGCAATTCTTTTTAGTGGAGTATAATTGAAATTTCATCATTACACTAATGTAATTATTTATATAAAAAATTTAAAAATATATATTGCGTTCAATGAAAATGGCAATGTTATAAATTAAATGTGTGGACATTTATGATTTTTTTTTTTTTAACTCATGTGGTAAGATTACTTTCTTATTAATAAATAATATGTCTTTATTTCGAAGTCAATTATTAGAATTAATTGTCTCTACATCACTCTCTTTAAGATTTGATTCTCCAGCTTATCCTAATTTAAATAATAGAAAAAAAATTAATTTATTTGGAAGTTTTTATTTAATTTAAATATTTTATAAAATAACTTTAGAAAAAACAATTATAATAATATTTATTTTTTTTTTTTTTAAATATTTGCCAAAATAATTTAAGAGAAAAAAGAATTAACAATAATATAAAAAATTATCCAAATCATTAAATTTTATATATTAGTAAACCGTCACTCTCTAATTTTCTATGCGTTAAGAAAATAAAAAATTGCTTTAAACATTCAATATTAATTCATTTATAAAACACTTGATGGTAATATTGAAAATTCAAATATTAAGAGTTAATTACATACCTTGAAAACTGTATCTTTTGTTAATTATAAATTTACGTTGTCGGATCAAAATGAATATGCAAGGGAATTTGATTTATTGATGAAGAATAGTATGAAAAATTTGCATTCATTTTAAAAGTTTTTGCCCATTTTAAATATTTTTAAAGTGGTTTTTGGAGAGAAAACAGTTGACAATGATGTTTTGAATTTATTTATTTTTAAATTTCTTTAATGCGGTTTTTGAGAGAAAACAATTAACAATGACGTGGAAAAATAATCTGACTCAGTTAAATTTTATATATGAGTAAACAAGCAATCTATAATTTTCTTCTTATTAATGTGTTTTTTTTACATTATATATATATTTTGCTGGGAACTTTCAATATTAATTCATTAATATTTACAATTTTCAAATATCAAGAGTTAGATTTAGAAAATCACATACTTTAAAAATGTATTTTTTGTTTTATTATAAATTTGTTTTATTGGATCAAAGTGTTTTTAGTTTATGGATTAAAATATTAAGAAAATATAATTGAGGCAAGTTAATCCCCAAAACAAAATAATCTTGAATAATTTTATATCAATTTTACATGAATCTTTGTTTTTGTCCATCATTTATTTTGAGAACATTGTTTTTACCATTTCTCTCTTCTTTGTATGGAAAAAATTATATTCAATATTTTATAAAAGAACTTGAAATATACATTTATATATCTTTTCATCAACATTTTCAGAATTTTAGGCCTTTACTACCTTCTACTAAAATAACCAATAAGCTATAAAAGTTATAAATATTAAGTGTTACAATGATCCTTAGGTTTTTTCTTGGCCTTTCCCTATACCAAATGGTACCACAAAATTACATTTGGACTTTTGTTTAAATTATTCATTTTCATCAATAAAAAATAAAATATTATTGTATGTTAGTTTATTTTTTTAGAATTTAATATAAAAATTTAACAAATTTTGTAAAAATAAATTCATCCAAAAATTATACTTCATTAGAGCCTTTTGATAATGTGTCTGCTCTTTCATTAAACTCTATAAATATTGTGAATGAAAAATTTGAAACTGTTTTTTTTTTTAAATCCTTATCATTATTTAAATTAGTCTTATATTTTCTATTCTCATTCTTCCACTCACCTAACCCATAATCAATTTTGAATCTCCCATAAGTTGGACACCATCAACTATAGATTTCAAAAGTAATAATAAAACGTAAATATTGTCTTTGTTATTTGTCTCATGGCCTATTACACACTTGAAACTAATTTAACGAGTTTCATTTAAATGTAAAATGTCGCCAACTCCACATTTACTTGGAGTTCCTTAACAAGGATTGTCAAAAAAATCAAAGGCTTGATTTTTCTTAATCTCTCGAACTTTGAAATTTCTTGGGGATCTATCCTTTTGTGGTTCCATGACCAACCATAAGCATGTATGGTTTGATGCCATTCTTGTATAGCAAGAATTTCTCTATCTTGGAATATCATATTGTTTTTATCCAAGCCAAATCCCTCACAAAACAAAGCTTGCAAGGCCCTATGAGCAACCACTAGTGTATCCTTTTATTGATCACTTCATACCTCCCTAGCATATAACAATGCATTAATCAACAATTTCCTCCTTTTTTTGCACATTATGTGCTCTAGGTCCATGCCTGTTATAAGTCATTTTTGTCGCATCTTGTCAATAGGTCTGCAAACCAGATCAATCCACATCCGTGAACACCTTGTCATCATCTCTACACAAAGCTCTGAGCATGACTCTTCCAAATCCCTGAGTTTCTGGGTCTGACTACTTCAAATCGGTGCTTTTAAGGCCCAATGCACACCGCCCCTTTAGAGACTTGCGTTCAATGGCAAGTTGCTCCATTATGCACCAACGATGATCAACAACAGCTTGTCCCTTACTGGGGTGTGTTGATTCTAGAAATTCAGGAAAATAAAAAATATTTCCAAACCTTCCTCTTCTAGAAGTTTCCAAGAGTTGTTTTAACCATTTACCTTGGATAAGAAGTTTGAATCCTATTTGATCCTACCTTGGAGATTTCACCTCTTATTCCTTGAACTCATCCTTCCATCTCAAGTGGAGCTCAAGCCTATATTGGTAAATGGATAAGAATTCCTAAACTACCATTCCTCTCCTATAAATTTATTGCCATCTACAACATTAGGGTTGGCTTTTGGAGACTGATCATGCCCTCATGTTACTACTTTGAATATAAGAGAATCATCATATTCATGCATTAGGGTGACATTGAGGTGTGCTTTGTGACAAGGAAGGACAAGTCAACTTGGGGAGATATCTGCAAGATCAGCTATTATTCTTGGTTGTAAACTCTCTCTTATTCATATTAATACAAAGAGTATATCGTTTTCCTATATGTGTTATGTTACTTTTACATTCATGTATTTCAATGCTTTGTTGATCCATTTAATAGAGTAATTGAATATTGCTACGTAGATGTTGTGGATCATTGACTTATTTTGATTGTATGTGTAGGTTCTAATTATAGCAATCGGAGCTACGATTGGAGCTTACAATTCGGGAGGAAAGTAAATCTTGTGATGGATTCCAAGTAAGCCTCATTCCTATTCTTCAATTTCTCAAAGGGAAACTTTATATTCTTTGTTTTCTGTTGTTCTATACCAGTCCACTAGTTCTAGGGAAGATACTTATATCCGCAATTGTAAATTATGCATAACAAATTGGCGACTCCACTAGGGATTATTTCTTTCCCTTAGTGGTTTCCTTGACCTTAGCCCTTGTATCACCTCTTGAACATACCTTCATTGCCTTATTCAACTCTGAATTAACCCTACAAAGACCTTTCATTGAGATTGCTTTGGTTTTTTGTGTCAGAACTTGGCCTTACCTTGAACAACACTCCCCCTAGTCTGGAGACAGAGCATTGCAGCACTCCCTAGCCTTCTTTGCACTTGTGCTGCAGAGCACTAGTGCCCTTTCAGCACCTTTGATGACCCCTGTTTGATGCAAAAAATTGTCATTTTGTTCTTTTCTCTTTGATTATCTTTGTTCCAACTAGTTCTCCTCATGTCCCTGTGTGTGTCTTGGTCTCTCAAAAGCCTTCATTGTTTGCTTTTGGTTTTGATTTCCCTTGATAAGAATTTGTTTGGATTTTTCTTTGTTCTTGTCAATTAGGTCATTAGCAAACTATTTCCTTGATCACTGATTACTTGAAAGAATTGGTGTTTCAGTCATTGTTTTGAATAGTTTTCATCTGAAAATTAAGTGAATTGAAAAGAAAAATCTCTTTGCATTACATGTAAGGTTTTGTGTGTAAATTGGAATTTGGAATAGTTGCATTAGGGGAATTGATTCGACGATCTCGTTTGTTGCATCTTGTATGTTGCATTGTTCTTTGTTCTCTTCCCTCTCATATGTATATTTTCATTAAAAGGAAATTTTCATTTCATCGTGCTAGATTGCATTTTTTAGGATATTCAGGTGAAATTCGCGGTGAGCCTTGAAATTGAAACATAATTCAAGATAAACTTTAAAATTTATCGAATCAATCTTAAGGAGTATTTGAAACATTTACACAAACATCTAGAGGTCTAGGCTAGAGACGTGTTCCAATGTCTATAAACATAGGAGTTGTCATTTTTGGCCAATGTTTCATTCCGGGGGTGATATCTCGTTCCACGTATAGACGTGTATAAGACCATTCTCCATGTACCTCCGAGTATATTGGATGGCTCTCCATGCATGAAAAGTATATGGGAACACTCTCATCATATGGTTACACATTAGACAACACTAATGTAGAAATTTTGACAGTAGATTAATCTGACAATGCAATATAACTAAAGAAAAATACTTTAATCTACTTCTACAATTAATTAGCAAAAGCTTAAAAGATTTGAGCAAGATCAAGTGGAAAACATATAACCAGAAGAAGAATCAATGCACATGAAACACAGAAGAATACTCAGGGGAAAGCCTCAGCTAAAAACCCCACTATCTATATTATCATACATGTTGGAAATATATCAAAATTACACCAAGTCTTAGCTCTCACAACTAGACAGCTCTCAATACAATCCTCACAGATGCTCACAAGCAAAATAGACTTCTCATAAGCCTTCTCCTCTGCCCTCCAAGCTCCTATTTCCTTGTGTTGTTTCTCCTGGGTGATCCTCCTGTTACCAAGTGGAACCTTGATCACTCACACTGATATCACACCCTATAAAACTGCGCAATTCTCAAGGAATGAATTCCTTCTGCATGCATGAGTTTTGTTTATAGGAAAACACATGCAACTAATAGTACAATGTCCCTGTCTTTAATCTCAACTGGGTCTTTCTCAGAATAGAAATGCCTGAGTTAATGATGAGAGGATCTTCAGTTATCTAGAGTACACTAGTTGAGTGCATGCATACATCAACTGACTAATAACTCACAATTAGTTCCTCAAACAATTTGGAACTAATTTAATTGGACTTAACTCTGTTAACTAAGCTAACTAATTACAACTCAAATATAACTCAATCTTATCTCCTTAATTAAGGGATAATCTCCTTAATTTAAGGGATTTGCATGACTTCATAAAAACTTCTAACTTGAATTTCTCCAACTAATTAACTCAAGATGAATTAATTAATTATTTTTTCAAGCAGCTAGTGAGACTAAATTCGAATTTTAATTCACAATTTTAATTCAAAGACAAATTAAAATTGGAATATTCTTGTTGCCACATTTCATCACTCCCTCTCAACAAGAAAGGGATTATCTACCACCCCGATCTTGTCTCTATGGAACTCGAATTTACACTTTGACAATTCCTTTGTCAAAATGTCTGCATCTTGCTCCTCTATCGAAATATACTACAACAACATGATCCTCTTCACTACACAGTCTCTGAGATGATGATACCGGATGTCAATGTGCTTGGACCTATCATGAAATACTGGATTCTCATAGAGTTTGATACAACTCTGATTATCACAATAGATCATAGTTGGATCCATCCTTTCATCAAACAAACCAACTAGGATCTTCCGCATCCAGATGGCCTCACATGTTGCCTGACTTGCAGCCATGTATTCAGCCTCTGTCGAGCTTAGTGCAACCGACCTCTGTTTCCTGCTGTATTAAGAAACTGCAGCTGACCTAAGGTTGAAAATCCCTCCTGATGTGCTCTTCCGATCTGATGGACTCCCTGCCCAATTTGCATCAGTGAAGCCCTGTAGCTTCACTCCCTTTTTCCGTCTGTACCATAGTCCATACTGAGATGTGCCTCTGAGGTATCTTAATACATGATTTTCCGCCTTTCAAAACATCTTGGTAGGCTGAACCATCGCTTGACTCAGTTGGTTCACCGCATAGCACAAATCTGGTCGTGTGTTCACTTAGTACATCAGTGAATCCACAAGCTGCCTATACACAGTAGCATCTACTACTTCTCCTGAAGTAGCATCCTCCTTCCTCCAGTTACTTGCTAGAGAAGTCTACATGGGCTCGCACTTCTCCATGTGGAATCTCCTGAGTATCTCATTGGCATACTTGCCCTGAGACACAAACAACTCCCCATCCTTCTGCCACACTTCCATGCCCAAGAAGTAATGCATGAGACCCATGTCTTTCATCTCGAATTCTCTTGCAAGGTCCTCCTTGCAAGACATGATCAACTGATCATCACCTATCAATATGAGATCATCAACATAAAGTACAATGATCAATGGCTTACCTTTCACCATGTTGTGGTACAGGTTTGCATCTGCTTCACTCTTTGTGAAGCCCAACCTGGTGAAGTAGTTGTCTATCATGGTGTACCAAGCACGAGGTGCTTGCTTCAACCCGTACAACGCTCTCTTGAGTCGGCACACATGCGACTCACAATTAAAGATCTCAAAACCTTCCAACTGCTCTATGTACACCTCTTCCTTAATCTTTCCATTGAGGAATGCAGTCTTCACATCCATCTGATGGATCTTCCAACCCATCTGTGCAGATAGTGCCAACATCGATCTGATAAATGAGTACGTTGTGACAGGAGCAAAAGTATCATCATAGTCAATCCTCTCGACTTGTGAAAAGTCACGGGAAACAAATATTGCCTTATGCTTCTCCACACTACCATCAGCAACTTGCTTTACCTTATAAAGTCAACGGGAACTCGCAACTGAATTGTTCTCCAGTCTCGGAACCACATCCCAAACACTATTACGAACTATGGAGTCATACTCCTCCACCATAGCATCAACCCAAATCGGCTACTGCACTAATTCCTCAAAGGAAGATGGCTCGGTCTCAACACATTCCCCAACAAGAGCAATGTATCCAGTGTACCTCTCAGGTGACCTCCTCTGTCTGCGCTGAGAATATAGCTCTCCCACATTCTCTCTCGCATTCGTCAACAATCTGTCAGCTTCTCTTGTGCACTTTCGTCCATCACTAGAAGACTCTGCTTCAGTGGATGTCTCCACTCATGGAACCTCTACATGTGGCTGCTCCGCATTAGTCTGAGGCTCCTCCTCCTTAGGAACCAAAATTTCCTCCACAACCTGTAGCTGGAGCTCCCTCTCAAGGGAAACTCGCATGGCCTTCTGCTCATCAAACTTGAGATCTCTACAAACCATTGTCCTTTGACTAGTAGGCAAATACACCCGATAGTTATGGGGTGTATCAGTGTACCCCACAAGTATCCCCAACTCTGTTGTCGGCTCAAGCTTCTTCCATGCATCCTTTGTCACATGGCAATATACCGATGAGCCAAAGATCCTGAAGTGACCCACATCTGGTCTCTTACCGGAGAAAGCTTCCTCTAGTGTCTTCATCCCAAGTATGTGATGCGGGCTTCTATTTTTCAAATAGATCGTTGTGTTGCATGCCTCTGCCCACAAGTGAAGTGGTAGGCCTTGGTCATGCAACATTGCCCGTGCCGCCCCTACAATAGTTCTGTCCTTCCTCTCAGCCACCCCATTCTTCTGTGGCTTATGAGGTGCTGTCAACTCTCATTTAATTCCTTCCGCTACACATAAGTCCTTAAACTCTTGAGAGACATATTCTCCACCATTTTCGCTTCTCAAGGCCTTGATCTTCTTCCCTGACTCTTTCTCGACCAAAGCTTTGAA
>APFE031344444.1:1424-40909 GCA_000404065.3 Pinus taeda | reverse complement strand
GACTCTTTCTCGACCAAAGCTTTGAACTCACAAAACTTTGTGAAGGTTTGGTCCTTCTTTTGCATGAAATAAATCCAGCATTTATGAGAATAATCATCAATGAAAATCACATAATACCTTTGCTTCACTGTGGATGCCATCAAGAATGGTCCACTCACATCAGTATGAACTCGCTCTAACATAGCCTCTGCTCGATTGTCTCGATCATGAAAGGAAGACTTGGTGTACTCTCCCAAGGTACAACCTTTGCATGTGTCAACTTGCTCAAGTTTACCTTTGGGAAGTCCTGTAGATATCTATTACATTATCTTCAAGGCCCCATGATGCAAATGGCCTAACCACCTGTGCATAACTCTCCAATGTCTTGGCTTTGCACCAATTCTGCTTTCGTACTTAATGATGCACAATCATCTACCTCTAGTTTATAGAGATTCTTCACCTGAATCGCTATCCTCTTCGTCTGACCCATGGCTATGTGTCTTAGGAACGCCTTTCCTTTACTGAAGACAACATCATAGCCTTTGTCCTCCAACATCGTGACCGATACCAAGTTCTTCTTCAGCCCAGGCACATACATCACATCTGTCAAGGTGAGAGGAGCTCCATGCTTCCTTTGAAAAGCAACCATGCCCACTCTTGAAACACTATACCTTCCATCATCACCCATCTCTAAGCACATCTTGAGGTCTTTCTCCTCCAAGGCATTGAATAAATTTTTATCGTCGGTCATGTGGAATGAGGCTCCACGGTTAAGATACTAGACACAACCCATCATCGACGACACCATGCATGTGATGAAAGTAAATTCCATTTCGAACTGAGAGGCTAATGCCTCACCTTCCGATCCTTTCGAGGATCCCTTCTTGGACTGCTTCAATGGGCAATTAGTCACGTAATGTCCCATCTTGTGACAATTAAAGCATCTCACTTTAGACTTCTTCCCTCCATGAGAAGAATTCGATTTGGAATGGGAAGCCTTCCCCTTTCCTTTCCTTGCCTTACTTGCTAAGGCCAGATTTTCTTCATCATCATTCTTGGATGAAGAACCATCTTGTGTGCTCCTCCTGATCTCCTCTTGCATGAGATCCGACCACAGTCATTCCCAATCCGACAGTTTCTCCCTTCCATTCACAAAGTCCTGGTAGCTATTCTAGCTCTTTGGAAGGCTAAGGAGAGTGAGGCTCACCATATCATCATCAACAATAGTTATTCCCACACTGCTAAGCTCATCTCTGCAGGTGGTCAGCTTGTTCAGATATGTGGAAATAATATCGTCCTTCTCCATCTTGATTCTTCAAAGCTTATCCTTGAGCGCCAATTTCCTCTAGTCACTACTGTTCTGGTAGAGGTCCTTCAATGTCTTCCACATTGAAAATGGAGTATCCTTCCCATGGAGACTCGAGACAATATGGTTTCGAACTCCCTCAAGGATGATCTATCTCACCTTTGCCACACACTTCTTCCATTCAACCAATTCTTGTGCATTAGTTGAAGCTGGCTTTTGGATTTCTTGATCAATGAATTCCTTCAAGCCGTTGTCTTCTAATACAACCTCCATGCAATATTTCCATGTTATGTAATTTGAGCTACCATCCAAGGCATACTCGAGTCTCAAGCCATTGAACGTCATTAACCAACCTTGAAGTATGATAAGAATTTGATTTTGCACCTGCAACCTCGAACTTCAAACTTCAAATTATCTTCTCAATATACTATTCATAGCTCCGATAACCTTTGCTCAAATACCATGTAGAAATTCTGACTATAGATTAATCTGATAATGCAATATAACTAAAGCAGAGTACTTTAATCTACTTCTACAATCAATTAATAGAAGCTTAAAATATTTGGGCAAGATCAAGCGGAACACATATAACCAGAAGAAGAATCAATGCACAGGAAACACATAAGAATACATAGGGGAAAGCCTTAGCTAAAAACCCCACTATATGTATTATCATATAAGTTGGAAATATCTCAGAATTACACCAAGCCTTATCTCTCACAGCTAGCCAGCTCTCAGTACGATCCTCATAAATGCTCACAGGCAAAATAGACTTCTCATAAGCCTTCTCCTCTGCCCTCCAAGCTCCTATTTCCTTGCACAGTTTCTCCTAGGTGATCCTCCTGTTACCAAGTGGAACATTGATCATTCACACTGATATCACACCCTGTAAAACTACGGAATTCTCAAGGAATGAATTCCTTCTGCATGCATGAGTTTTGTTTATAGGAAAATACATGCAATTGATAGTACATTGTCCCTATCTTTAATCTCAACTGGGTCTTTCTTAGAATAGACATGCATGAGTTAATGATGAGAGAATCTTCAGTTATCTGGAGTACACTAGTTGAGTGCATGCATGCATCAACTGACTGATAAATCACAATTAGTTCCTCAAACAGTTTGGAACTAATTTAACTGGACTTAACTTAGTAAACTGAACTAACTAATTACAACTCAAATATAACTCAATCTTATCTCCTTAATTTAAGGGATAACCGTTGCATGACTTCAGAAAGACTTCTAACTTGAATTTCTCCAACGAATTAACTAAATATGAATTAATTAATTATTTCTCAAGTGGCTGGTGAGACTAAATTCGAATTTTAATTCACAATTTAGTTCAAGGACAATTCAAAATTGGAACATTCTTGTTGCCACATTTCAACAACTAACGCAGACTACACTTTCACGTATTGCCGAGTATATTTTGGAATTCCACCATAGGTTTTTATCCTCACCTTAGGTAACCGAGACGGCTACTTTGTATATTGTGATACACCGAACACAACATCCGGGAAGATTGCCTGCCTGTACATAAATCCTTGGTTCTCCAAGGTTGTATATTGCAGTTCATAGTTGCTTGGTAAGCCTTTATGCCTAGATTACCCTCTTTGATTTATTTTTGTTGCTCATTTTTAAAAATTATTAAACCAACGTGAAAGAACAACACCCTACACTCTGTCGTTCGCGTAGAATGAACAATAAGCCTCCTCTTCCACCTGAGGAAACTCCTGGTCATCATCAGAAGCATAAAAATACATAGACTACTAAATCTAGTACTTAAGAAGCTACTACTTCTAGTCCTCCGCCTAAAATAGATCCATTAGAATAATCTTTTCCTGTGGCTACTGTACCTAAGATTACTTCTCCATTGGTTGGTGAGTCTGACACTGTCAAAACAAAAGCACATGAAGTCTCATTACCTGAGGTTATTGAACCTGACTCTATTGAATCAGAGACAACACAACCTGAGGTTAAACAACTTGAGGTACCTCATTTATCTACACATGTTACTTCAAGACCTTCTTCTTCCCCTATGTTGTCTTAGATACAACCACAACTTATATATCTTAGACCTAACTATGAACCACTTCCACCTGGTCTTGTGAGTATCGAAGATATTTCACAGGAAGAGCCTCAACCCTCCTCTCCTGTTCAAGTTGGGGCTCATTTATATTAGGCCCATCCTTTTCCTTCTCCTCATACTCCATCACAAGCTCCTTTGTCTAGTTCTTTTCCTTTCAACTCACCTTTGAGTTTCCCTTAGTAACCCTCTTTGAGACAGTTAACCATGACTGAATCTGCTATGTTTCTCATCCTGTATCTACTACCATGACCGAGACAACCCATGGCGCAAATTCATTTATGTTTATAACATCTCTAGAAACACATTTGTATGGTGGCCCGTCCGTCCCACCTGGTTACCAATATTTGTCTGGTACCTTTTCTGGCACAACATCCAGTCCATGGACCTCTCCCATCTCATCTACATCTGGAATTTTGTTTGGCACTTCTTTGATTAGCGTTATGTAATCTACTCCCCCTCCTCCATCTACTCCTACGGTTCAGCAGTAGGCTGGTCCTTATGTTAGTGGTTATGGACATGTACAACAACCCAATCCACCTCCTATTGGGAACCCTCATCTTAGGGAGCAGTTGCCTTTGTATAACACTCCTCTTTTGGCAAGGGGAGAACCTGTTGCAGGGTTATTTCTATCTCCTCAAGTTAGTGCCTAACCTCATATGAGTCCTCCACATTCAGGAATTGCTACTAATGTTTGGCAACCTACCCTGCTCGTACAACCTAGTTCGGTTGTGGCTTCATCTTTAATCTCTCAACTTGTTCCACCTTCATCTTAGATTCATGTTCATAAACCTATATCTCAACTTGTTCAAGCTCAAGTGAATGTAATCCAACATTTATAGGTTGCATCTTTAATTCAACCTATTCCATCTTTATCTGGTGCTTCACAAACCCTGTGTGCCCAACCTTTTCAAGATAACTTACAATCACAACTTCTTGGTCATGCCATTCCTCAAATTCAAATGGGTTAGAATGTATATGGTATGGCACATGCACAACCTAACTAACCTTATGTTGGGATGATGCAAAACCCCACAGGGAAACAATATCAATCGTATCAAGGTATACCTCAAATGCCTTAAGGTCAACAAATCCAAACCTAGTCGTTTCAACCTTTACAAGGTTATCCTAGAGTTGGGAAGAAAGGTTATGTGTATTATGGTTATCAAAATCCTCCCTATCCTAGAACATATATACCTATTTCTAAGGCCATCCCATCTTACCTAGGGTATCCTCCATCGAACCTCACCAGGAAATTGCCATTTGTAGCAACTCTCGAATTGTCGAATCTGACTAGGCTCACCAAGGATCCCATTGTTTATTTTCTTTGGTGGTCGGTTGTTATAGGCCATTTTGTCACAACAGGTAAATAGGCCTTCAATTGGATCAATCAACATCCTTTGACCTCCTTTTTCTCATCCTTGCACAAATCCCTAAGCACAACTCATTCTAATCCTTGAGTTTCTGCCCGAAAACAACTTGTTTCAATCATTTTAAGGACCAAACTTCCTTGGCCTCTTACTTGATAGCGTTGACTACCAGGTTGCCCTACTCTACACCTACACCAATCACTAGTAGGTTTCTCAGTGTTGGGGGTGTGTTGATTCTAGAAATTCGAGAAAAAGAGAGAGAATCCCGAAGGCTCTTCTTCCAAAAGCTTCCAAGATTTGTTGTAACCATTTACCTCAGATAAAAGTCTCGAATCCTATCAATTCCTACCTTGGAGTTTTCATCCCTCATCCCCTGAGCTCATCCCCTCATCGGGAGTGGATCTCAAGCCCTAATTAGTAAAAGGATAAGAATTCATGAATTTTCCCCTTCACCTATATATTTATTTCCATCAGTGGACAAGGGGTTGGCTTTTGGAGTGTGTTTCTACCCTTATGCTACTAAAGTTAGATATATATTTCCATGCATTAGGGTGATTAGAGGTGCACTTTGTGACAAGGAAAGGACAAGTCAACTTGGAGGAGCTCTTTTACATGACCAACATCTATTTTTGGTTGTAACTCACTCCATTTCTATTAATGCAAAGAGTTCTTTGTTTTCCTATATGTGATGTTATGGTTTCATATATTTCAATACCATGTTGATCTATTGAATAAAGTGATTAGATGATGCTACATAGATTATGTGGATCATTTTCTTGTGTTATCTAACTATGCAGGTTCTAATAATAGCGATCAGAGCTAGGATTGGAGCATTTAAGCCAAAGAAGGAGTGAATCATACGACAAATTACAGATAGCCTTCATCCCATTATCTATTTACTTTAAGGAAAAATCATTCCATTTGTATTTATGTTGTTTTAGGTCAGTCCACTAGGCCTAGGGAAAATACTCATGTCCGCAGTCGTAGATTCTACATAGCAAATTGGCAACCATATTGGGGATCGATGTATTCCCTTGGTGGTTTCTTTGTCCATTGTGTTTATCTTACCTCTTCTTCAAACTTTTATTGTATTATTCAATCAATAACAGACTTAGGAAGACCTTTGATTGAGTCTCAATTGCAATCCTTGTGTCACAGCTTTGCATCCCTAAACAACCACATCCTCTGGTCTTCTGACAGAGTGTTGCACCTCAGTTGAGCCTTATCTATGCCTCCGTTGTATAGCACTAATGCCTCCTTTGCACCTGCGTTGGACCCTCTTCATGTACAAGTTTGTCTTTGCCTTGATTTTATCTCTGATCAACCTTGTTCTAGTTGCTCTTCCTTGAGTCTCTGAGTGTCTTATGGTCTCTCTTAAGCCTCCGTTTGGTTTGCTTTTGTTTTAATACCTTTCGTAAGGATTTGTTTAAATGTTTTCCTTTGTTCTTATCATTAGGTTGTTTGCAAACTGATTTTGTTTGATTATTGAGTGCTTAAATGAATTCGTGTTCTGGTCATTGTTCTAAAAAGCTTGTTTGAATCAATGATTAAACTTTGCATCTTAGTTTTCATCATTTTTGAAATTAAGTGGAATCAAAAAGAAAAATCTCCTTGCATTTGCATTTAGGGTTTTTTGTGTGAAATTGGAATTCCCTAGTGTGAAATTGCATCTTTTTGCTTTCATTTCTGCAAAAAAATTCAATGTGTTAATCGCCTTTGAGTGTCATCTTTTTTTTTTTTTTCCTTTTTGAAATTTTCACCCAATTTTAGCTTGAGTCCTTTGTTCATGAAATCTAATATTACGTTTGATTTCATTGGAATCCTCTTGTGTTTGTTTTGAAGAATTCTCTTGCATAAATCACATTTGCATATTCAGAATTCTCACTTTCACAGCAAGAAAGGAAATTGTGTATAGATTACATTTTCATAGTTTTAAGGGGAATCGTGCATATATTACATTGCATGATTTGACATCTTTTAACGCTTTGAATTGAATTGGAATAGTGAAATTGAAAGATCTAGTTAAGAAGCTATTTTTTTGTTGCATATTTGATTGTTGCATCATTGTTTGCACCTCTTCCCTAGACTATATAACTTTCATCGAAAATGAAAAGAGTTATTTTTTGTCATATTAATTGCATCATAGGTGTGTTAAGGTGACATCGTGTTTTGAGCCTTGAAACTGAAATCTAATTCAAGATCAACTCTAAAATTCACATCAATTAATCTAAGGAGCATTTGAAAGTTAACGACTCACATACATGTATAGGTTAGTGACGTCTTTCAACGTCTTTAAACATAGGAGCTGTCATTTTTACTAGCGTTTCATTCCAGGGGTGATATCTCGTTCCACGTATGCAAGTGTGTAGGATCTTTTTCCACGTACCTTTGGGTATATTGGATGGCACTCCATGCATGTAAATTATATGGGAACGCTTTCATCGAACAGTTACGGATTGGACAACACTACTACATACTGCACTTCCACGTATCGTCGAGTATATTTTGGAAGTCCCCTATAGCTTGTTATCATCACCATAGGTAACCGTGTCAGCCGCCTTGTACACCATGATACACAAAACACAACATTCAGGGATATTTCCTACACCTATGTTAAGTCCTTGGTTCTCCAAGGTGTATATTGCAGTTCATGGTTCTTGGTAAACCTTTTGCTTAGTTTACCCCTTTGTTTTTATTGTGTGTTGTTAATTTCTAAAATCGATTAATTGATCATGGAACAACATCCTCCTCGTGGAACAACTCCTTTGTGGATCTTAGCTTGAGACTAATGGCGACCATTCCCGAGTCTACCAATCAGGGAAACCCCTTTGGCAGGAATCCCAGCCCTTTTCCTCCTTTTGAAAATATTGGTGATCCTTATATGGCAATGTTGTCCCTTCTCGAATTTACCATTGGCTTGCCAGTTTGGTTATTTTCGACCCCTATGGTTATGAATGTCCAAATTGCTTCTCAACCAAGTTCTCATCCACTTGAACCATATCAACCTCAAGTTGACCCTTTGCCTTCTTCACCCATTGTTTCTTCATCCCTTTCTTCCTCCTTGCCTGGTGAAAGTCTTGATTCTAGTAACCATAAATCTAAGAAGAAGAAGGAGGACAATAATAAGCAGGGTGTTAACCAAGCAACCATTACTACCCATGCAACTAGTATGGAAGAACCTTCCAATCAGCCCCACAAAGTTAATTTCCCTTGCATGGTTTGTAAGGGTGATCACCTTCTTAGAGATTGCCATGCTATTCCCAGGATATTAGAAGTGTGGTCTACAGGCTCACGTCAACCTTTGTCATCAGCTTCTGGAGATAATGCTGATGACAAACCTTCAACTAGTGATAGTAAGATTCATGGGAAAAAGGGTAAAATCAAGTTTCGTTGTAAGTTATGTGAAGGGAATCATCCTATTCACCTTTGTCCTTATATGGATGAAGCCTCAAAAGTGTTGGAAAATCTTACATCTTCTCAGCCTCGTCTTCCGACTGGTTATCTAAAGATTTCTCCCAATCCTCCACTGGTCGATGAAGTGATTGATCAGAATCCATCTCCAGTCATTCCCACTCTCTCTGAATGTGAATCTCATTAGTATGTTCCTGACCAACCATTGGTTGAGAAAATGGTCAACTTGATTCCACCTTCAGTTGATCGTACCTTTCCCGTAGAGAGTGAAGTTCATACCGCTCAAGTTCTTCTTGTTTCTTCAGGTTCCAATGAACTGGGGGATAGTTCTCCCATTCCCATGACACTAGAGAGTAGTTCTCCCATTCCCATAACACAAGGGGGGATTCTCCCGTTCCCACAACACCCCCTCCAAGTAGCATGGTCACTTCCTTCGATTGGAGTCGACTGGCAAGATATTGTCATCCTCCTTATGTGCCCTTCCAGATCATTGTACAGGCTTATAATGTGGTCATACCTATCACAATCATAATTGAAGGCGCATCTTCTAGTATTATGTCCTCAACTACTTAGAAAGCTTTAGGTTCTCCACAACTTGTGCCCTTTACCCAGATTATGTTGGCTTTGAATAGAGGAACCAATCAACTGTTAGGGATCTTTCCTAAGTTTCCTATTATTTGGGAGGAAATATTGTTTATATGAATGTGATGGTAGTCCAAGGCCCTTTGGATTTTAATTTACTTCTTGGGAATGACTATGTTTATGTCATGGGAGCTCTTGTCTCTTCACTCTTTCTTGTGATGTGTTTTCCACATGAAGGGATAATCATGACTGTCAACCACCTTTCGTTCATTGGTCCTAATTTGACTCCCAATTAACCAGATTCCCTAAATGGTCCTTATATGCAAGTGGTATCTTCGCTGCCACAGGTTAATTATGTGGCATCCTATCCCATTCACATACCTACTAATGAAAATGAGCCTTTCATTATCTGCTCAACTTCTTTTGACCTAGATCCAATAGGTGATATGGTGAATCAATTACTTGGGGCATTGGGGCCTAATATTTCCATTAGATCCCTTATTATATATCCCTTGTAGAGCGTTATTCTCCCATATGATGACAACCTATTGGAAGCCATCGCCTTCTGCGGATCATGATCAAGGCACCAAAACATAACTCCTTTTTCTTGTGTCAAGCTCATTAAAAAATGAAACAAGATCTTGGAGCAGAGTTCCTTTTCTTGTGTCAAGCTCCTTAAATATGAAATAAGGACCTAGAGAACTAATCCAGGTGGCTCCAGGAACACACACAGGACAAAGAAGACTCAGGGAGGGTAAAAAATAAAAGTGTTTGGATTATGCTCAAACCTAGTTCATGTTAAAGATCTTGTCGTCATGATCGTGGTGGTGCAAACGGTTCGTGAATCCGAGTCTGGACGAGGAAGATATAGACAGTCAAAGTTGGGTTCACTTTTGCTCACTAGGCAGGATTAATGAAGACACAAATTGGTTTTTTTCTTGTAGATAGAATCCGGCCAACTCCAGCTGGATTCCGAGAAAAATTGTGGCCTCATTAGAATGACTTCGACAGTCAAAATTTCATAAATTCAAAAAGGACTATATGTGTAAAAAATAAAAAATAAAATAAAAAAATAAAAATATATATATATATAATATATATATATATATATAAAGGGGAGATGGTGGGCCATTACCCCCACCACCCCACGCCTCTCCCAACTATTCAACCCAAACCTTATAAAACAATTATGTAATTACGGAGGGGCCGGCCATTACCCTCGACCCCTCCCCAAATCCCACAACATTATTGAAACAACAAGGGAAAGGTGGGCCGACCCTTGGGGCGTGGACACAACCCTTTCGCCTTAATAAGAAAACGACCCGGGTAGGTGGAGTGGGCGGGCCACCCAAGGTGGGTCCAACCCAAACTAATTTTAAATTTTAACATTTGGTTGTGTAAAAAAGGGAGGAGGCAGGGTTTGACCCCCCGACATCCTCCATAATATACAAATCTTTAACCAACTGCGCCAACAACATTATTGAGAAATCTGCCACCTGTTTATCATTTAAACTCAGTTCATCAGTGCGCCAAGCAGGGGAGAGTGCACATAGCTTGAGGTAGATGGAGGAACCAGGAGCAGGCATGGATTTCGAGACAAGAGGAGGCAGTGCACGTAGTTCAAGGCATCGATTTGCAGGAGGGTCGAATTTTCACTTTATCAGATTTTGACAAATTCTATATGGTTTTAGTGCTTCTTGGCGCCACAAACGCAATGGTGTTGTCCATTTCTCCATCATAGTTCTGCATTTTTCAGCCATTTTTTAGTATGGAGGCGGAACCATGATTGTTGCAGAAACAAGGAGCAAAACCATGATCCTTGAAATTTTCCCGAGGAGGTAATTTTTCTCCATGTCGGAATATAGTCAAGTTTACAGTCGTTTTTCATGGTTTTCCATAAGGATTGCAATGGCGAGGTCAGATACGCTTTTGGAGTTGCAGATTTTCAGTCCACATATAGAGTAGAATCTTTGAGGAATCTAGGGGGAATCTAAAAGATTCCTTGAGCCCCAGATTCTTAATTTCTCAGAATTCAAAAATTAGACAGTCGATTTTGCACTATTCGATGCCACAAATCTGATGGTGTGTTTAGATTTATCATTTGCTCATTTCATTTTCCAGCCACTTTTCTAAGTGGAGTGCAGGTGTTAACATTTATGTGCAAGCAACCATTTCCATGCGGTTGATGCCGTGAGATTGATGGCACGAAAAGCTTCAGCAGTTTGACATCCGCTTCTCAAGATGACCCTGGTTGTGAGGTATATGTAGTGTGTTTATGTGCTTCTTTTACTATGCATTGTGCTGCACAGATCCCTGTTTGGTGGTGATGAGGGACCTTGTTTATTACTTGTTTTCATGATTCTGGCTTGATGTGACGCAGAATCGTCTATGTGATGTACTTGTTGTCATGATTCGTCATGTTATGTTTTGAGATCCCTTTGTTGTATGTTGATGGGATACTCATATTGTCGTCATGTATGTTTGCATTGAGATCCCTTTTATGCCATGTTGGCGGGATGCTCATCATGCATGAGTTTGTGTCATACTGATAGGAGTCTTTTGACTGAGAGTTCCTATAGTGGAACATCTCTTGGAGCGACTCCTGCGTGAGGGTGTTTTCCTTGTATGATAGCGACATCATCTCTTATGTACATCATCACTATTGACATCACTTAATGCAGCAACCTACACCATCTTGACACCGAGGCCCAGAGACGTAGTCCCTCCCAGACAAACTCCGTTATCAATGGCTTATATTTTTATGTTGCTGATGATTGTCATGTTCCTCTTCTTTAAAACATGCACATGTATTCATTTATGTTTTTTTTTAAATACAATTTAACACATCACGAAAGTAAAAGATCTTGGAAGGGTCCTTCATCACACCCAGACCTGGATCAAGTGGTATCAGAGCGGTATTTGCGTGGATGTGAATTGCAAGCATGAACAATGGAACGTGCACCGACAAAGGATGAAAAAGTGATGTACAAGACCATGCTCAAAATTTCCAAAAGGGTGGAAATAATGTATGAAACTCTACGGAAAGAGACAGAGGAAAAGGAGCGATCGCAGCTTCAGTTTCGAGCCATGGAAGAGGCCCTGGAAGAACTGAAGCACAAAAAACATAATCTTCAAACAGAGAACGCTGAATTGAAGACGCTTCTACATGAATAGAAAGAGGAGAAACATAGTTTTCTACGAAAGCTGCAAGCAAAGGACGAGGCCTTGGAAAAGTTGAAGTGTGACCCATGTGAGGTAAAAAGTAGTTCTTTAAATTGATGTATGTTTCCTGACGATGATTTCGTTGTTTTTGAAAATCATACCACAGGAATTGGCTCCAAACTGTCGAAGAGAATGGGGTATGAAGGAAGAGGCTTGGGTGTTAATGGCCAAGGCATTGTCAACCCCATTAAAGTAGAAGAATAACCCCGTCAAACAGGACTTGGGTATTTTAGAAAGGAAGTTGGGGAATGTCCTGAGACAACTAGCGAACCACCAACAACAGATGATGAGAAGCCCTCATCAGTTCTTTCCAAATCGATAGAGGAGGTAAAAGATGTTGATTTCCTTTCGATTTCGTCTTCACATAGTATGATTTCTGTTAGAGATTTGGAGATCCCAATTACAGGGACAAACATGAGGCTCCTTACAAGGACGAGACACGAGAAGGAATAAGAACTTGGTATTAATAACCAAGGCATAACTCAACCTTTGGAGGTTGCGCATAAAGATCGATTTGCAAGCATGAGATATGCCAAAGGAGAATGCTCAAAGGTGTCAGATTCTTCCGAGACATTGTCGAAATTGTCGAACAAAGAGAATGATGGGAAAGCATCCCCATTATCCCATGGCAGTTTCCATTACAGGGAAGGAGCTAAGGCAAGCTCTTATCGCCAAACTTACACTAAAGACATCAAGGAAAGGTATAACCAATCTTGACATTCAAATGTTCATTTTGATTATAATCATGTTGTTAAAGATGAGCGTAAAACATGGCATCGAAAGACATGTACCTTTTGTGGATTGCATAACCAACATTTTCTAAGTGTTGGAAAAGAATGGCAGCACACAAAAGGATGAGGCGTGAAAAACCCCCTCAATAGCAGGTAAAGAAACATGTTAAGAAGATCTGGAGGAAGAAACCTATTGCAGTCATTGCGATAGAAATGACCATCAAATAGCCACTTGTTAGAGGCTCCATCCAGAGCAGCGCCTTAAAGTTAAAGTGGCGGTGCATGAACATGATGAAACAGTTGTTCGACAAGCAAAACCGCCACAAGGAGGCGATCCATTCACCTTGATAAGTGAAGAATAGTTTCTAGACATGTTAGCGTTTCATGGTCGTTCTTTTATAAATAATTTATTGCATTTTAAAATGTAAAAGTGATAATGTGTCTTCCATCACTTGTTCAACAACAATGATGTTTGGTCTTATTTTGAGTTGCATGATAAACTGTGAAAGTGACGTCGTGTTTCCATCACTTATCAAAACAATAGTGTTTGGCCTTATGTTTGTAAATCATGTGTTGCAGTGACAATGAGTTTTTCCATCACTTGTTAAAGCAACAATGATATGTTGGTCTTGTTTTTGTAGCTAGGGTGTTGTGTCCATCTTATTGTAAACTTGACCATCGAGTACATGTTATAAACTCGTGGAAAGTGTGGGATGCTTGGGTCATTAGTTGGTCATGAAATTCAAGCATGTAATTTGTGAAACAATGTACTACAGGTTGCATAGGTTGCAGGTGTCAGCTCATTGCTTAAGGCTCCGAAGAACAAAGGTGAAGGGGATGGAAGTGAGACCTTTTAGGACGCTTAATGTAGACAAGGTACAGAAAAGTTGCAGATTGTTTTTCATGCTTTTGGAGGACCAAAAGCTCCTCAGTGGGGAGGATTGATCCAAGTGGCTCTAGGGACACACACAGGACAAAGAGGACTCAGGAAGGGTCAAAAATAAAAGTGTTTGGATTATGCTTGAAATAGGTTCATGTTAAAGATCTTGTCATCGTGATCACAGTGGTGTGAACGGTTCGTGAATCCGAGTTCGGATGAGGAAGATAGAGGCAGTCAAAGTTGGGTTGACTTTTGCTCATTAGGCAGGATTAATGAAGACACAAATTGGAATTTTTTTGACGAACGGAATCCGGCCAACTCCGGCCAGATTCCGGGTGAAATTGTGGCCTCATGAGAATGACTCCTACGGTCAAAATTTCAGAAATTCAAAAAGGGACTATATGTATAAAAATTTAAAAAAAATATATAAAAAAAGGGGAGGTGGTGGGCCACCACCCCCAACACCCCACGCCTCTCCCAACCATTCAACCCAAACCTTATAAAAAAATTATGTAATTGTGGAGGGGTGGGCCATTACCCCCGACCCCTCCCCACATCCCACGGCATTATTGAAACGACAAGGGAAAGGTGGGCCGGCCCTTGGGGTGTGGATCCAACCCTTCCGCCTTAATAAGAAAACGACCCAGGTAGGTGGAGTGGGTGGGCCGCCGAAGGTGGGTCTAGCCCAAACTAATTTTAAATTTTAACATATAGTTGTGTAAAAAAGGGAGGAGGTGGGGTTTGACCGCCCAACCTCCTCCATAATACACAAATATTTAACCCACTGCGCTAATGACATTATTGAGAAATCTGCCACCTGTTTATCATTTAAACTCAATTCATTAGTGCGCCCAGCAGGGGAGAGAGCAAGTAATTCATAGCAGATGGAGGAACCAGGAGCAAGCATGGGTTTCAAGACAAGAGGAGGCAGTGCACACAGTTTGAGGCAACATTTTGCAGGAGGGTCAAAATTTTCACTTTGTCAGATTTCGACAAATTTTATATGGTTTCAACACTTCTCGACGCCACGAATGCAATGGAGTTGTTTGTTTCTCCATCAGAGTTCTGCATTTTTTGGCCATTTTCCAGTATGGAGGTGGAACCATGATTGTTGCAGAAATAGGTAGTGGAACCATGATCCTTGAAATTTTCCCGAGGAGGTAATTTTTCTCCATGTCGGAATATAGTCAAGTTTACAGTCGTTTTTCATGGTTTTCCACAAGGATCGCAATGGCGAGGTCAGATTCACTTTTGGACTTGCATATTTCTAGTCCACCTATGGAGCAAAATCTTTGAGGAATCTAGGGGGAATGCAAAAGATTCCTTGAGGCCCACATTCTTAATTTCTCAGAATTCAAAAATTGGATAGTCGATTTTGCACTGTTCGACGCCACAAATCTGATGATGTGTTCAGATTTATCATTTTCTCATTTCATTTTCCAGCCATTTTTCTAAGTGGAGTGCAGGTGTCAACATTTATGTGTGAGCATCCATTTCCATCTGATTGATGCTGTGAGATTGATGGCACAAACAACTTCAGCAGTTTGACATCTGCTTCTTCAGATGGCCTTGGTTGTGAGGTACATGCTGTGTGTTCATGTACTTCTTTTACTATGCATTGTGATGCACAGATCCCTGTTTGATGTTGATGAGGGATCTTATTTATTACTTGTTTTCATGATTTCGGCTTGATGTGGCGCGGAATCGTCTATGTGATGTACTTGTTGTCATGATTCATCATGTTATGTTTTGAGATCCCTTTGTTGTATGTTGATGGGATACTCGTATTGTCGTCATGTATGTTTGCATTGAGATCACTTTTATGCCATGTTGGCAGGATGCTCATCATGCATGAGTTTGTGTCATACTGATAGGAGTCTTTTGATTGAGAGTTCCTGTAGTGGAACATATCTTGGATCCACTCCTGCATGAGGGTATTCTCCTTGTATGATAGCGACATAATCTTTTATGTACATCATCACTATTGACAACACTTAATGCAACGACCTACACCATCTTGACACCTGGGCTCGGAGACGTAGTCCCTCTTGGATGAACTCCATTATCAACGACTTATGTTTTTATGTTGTTGATGATTGTCATGTTCCTCTTCTTTACAACATGCACATGTATTCATTTATGTTTCTTTTAAAAATGCAATTTAACACATCTCGAAAGTAAAAGGTCTTGGAAGGGTCCTTCATCACACCCGGACCTGGATCAAGCATAATTCCTTTTCTTGTGTCAAGCTCATTAAAAAATGAAATAGATCCCCTTCCAATTCGAATATTTGATTAGATCTTGTAAATTCCCAGTCGAGTCTTTCACTTGATATCTTTAATGAGCCTTCATTCCATCCACCTATTAGTAACCGGTAGTCTACTCAGGTGAATGAGATGAATCTTGCGGCGAATGTACCTCGAATTGAGTCATTATGCTGGGGGCATGCAAACCTATTTCAAGCACAATTTTTTCCTCTGTTTCAAGCTTTTGTAAAAATGAAACTAGTTCGAAGCATAGTTTTTCTCACGTTTCAATCTTGTGAAAAAATGAAACCATCTTCAAGTATTCTCAAGCATAGTTTTCGCATGTTTCAAGCTTATGTAAAAATGAAACCATTCTCATTTTATCCCATGTGATTGCCATTTTTTATCAACCTGTTTATGCCACATGAGCCTTGGTTTTCTTATTCCATCTTCACCATCTACTTGGTTGATCATACGCTTTCACATGATTGTTTTACCCTTTCTTGAGGAACAACTATGATGAGTGGTATTATTAGCCAACCTCTTGACCTTTGTGTGTTTTGAACAGTTCCATCATGATCAGAACTAGTTGTTACCCTTTATACCACTCATTCCTTCAGGTGGAGTCCTCTTTCAGCTCTTTTTAGACTACCAAAATATGAAAAGATTGTCGAGCAATTGTCTTTTCGAACTTGTTAAAGTAAATTAAAATATGTCTACTTAGTATATGTTTAGTGCTTTTCCGCACTGAGATGGATTAACTATAAAAATGAATACCTTAGTCAAACATGGCTAAGAGGTTTCATTGGGTATTATTTTTTGCCTTTTCGGACCTAAGGGACTATTTATGAAAATTAACATCTAGAGTTTTCTTTTTCTGCCTCTTTTTCAAACTCTCTAAACATGAAAAAGATGTCAATTTATACCTTCTTTGGACTCGTTAAAACATCAAACAACGATGGAATCTTCGTTCACGACGAGACCGAACAACTCCTTCTCTGGGTTCGTTAAATATTCTAAGAGGGATTCATCTGAAGGATGAACTTATAGATCAAGCATATGTTATCCTCCTCAAGCTTGTTAAAAAATAAAGAGGTACTGACTAGTATGGTTGGGGAAATTAGGAAAACATGGTACTCCATTTGTTAATGTTAGCGAGTCGCTCTTGAACACAACACTCTTCCACTTCATCTCCATCTCCATGGCTGTTGGGTTGGGAAATCTACTTGTCTTTTGGTTTATCATACCGTTTCAAAGCCTCCACTTTTGGTTTTGTTTCAATGCTGCCAACTCCATTTTAGTCGCATTGATGTGTTCAAGGAGAGTCATTCAGTCAATATATACTACAATACTCTTAAGCCTTCATTCTATGTCTGCCTTGCCTAATCCAGTTCCATATCAACATTGTTCTGATAATTCTGTCTCAAATCATCATACCTATTTTATGTCGTTGATGGGGGATACATCGAGACCCTCCTGCGATGAGTCACTTCCTGTCGACTTTAGCTTATTATCTAGGAAGTTGACTTAGAAACATCCCTTGGTACCTTGGTTCTTGCATACATCAATGACAAGTTTCCTCGCTCTTGGAGACAGGTTTACATCATTGTCCTTCGACCGAAAGATTTTGTGTGGTGTTCAACATCAACTCATTTATTCACACCATACAGATTGTGTTAGAGTACCTTGAGAACCATTAACATCATTGGTGGTTTCTCTCGAGTCTGTTAATGGATTACATTATTAGCTGATAATCAAATGGTGTCTACCATGTTCAAATCTAGCTCATTGATTCACATGGTTAGACTCGTACATTGGTTGATCTTGTGAACAAGATAGAAGACATCGGATCTAGTTTCATCCATCCAGGCTGCAATTTTAGGAGTAATAAAAGATCACAATATATGATGGCTACAATCATACAGACAATTATCCAGTCATGGGTCCACCATCAATCCTGTGTGGATGTGTCTTTTGGCCAATGTACATGTAATGTTAGCTTATGTGTTGAGTATGGGTACGCCTCCCTCAACAAAGATATCATGATGTAAATGTATTGTAACAGATGATGATCTCACCGGTTGTTCTTGATCCCGACTTGTCATAAGGTAAAGCACTTCAATCATGAGTTATCATGTTTGACTTTGTGATTTAGGGGGCAATCTGTTATAGGCCATTTTGTCACATCTGGCCAATAAGCCTTCAACTGGATCGATCAACATCCTAGACCTCCTTTTCATCATCCTTGCACAAATCCCTAAGCATGACTCATTCTAATCCCTGAGTTTCTGCCTGAAAAACACCTTGTTCAAGTCATTTTAAGGACCAACGCTCCCTGTCCTCCTACTGGAGAATGTTGACTACCAGGTTTCCCTACTTTTCACTTGCATTGATCATCTATAGGTTGCTCAGTGTTGGGGGTGCGTTGATTCTAGAAATTTTGGAAAAAAAGAGAGAATCCCAAAGCCTCTTCTTCCAAAAGCTTCTAGGATATGTTGTAACCATTTACCTAAGATAAAAGTCTCGAATCCTATCCTATCCTACCTTGGATTTTTCATTTTGTATCTCTTGAGCTCATCCTCCCATAAAGAGTGGATCTCAAGCCCTAATTGGTAAAAGGATGAGAGTTCATGAACTACCTCCTTCACCTATATATTTATTGCCATCCATAGGCAAGGGGTTGGATTTTGGAGAGTGATTCTACCCTTATTCTCTTGATGTGAGAGATATATTTCCATGCATTAGGGTGATTATAGGTTCACTTTGTGACAAGGAAAGGACAAGTCAACTTGGAGGAGCTCTTTTACATGATCAACATCTATTTTTGGTTGTAACTCACTCCATTTCTATTAATGCAAAGAGTTCTTTGTTTTCCTTTATATGATGTTATGGTTTCAAATATTTCAATACCATGTTGATCTATTGAATAAAGTGATTAGATTATGCTACATAGATTGTGTTGATCATTGGCTTGTGTTATCTAACTATGTAGGTTCTAATAATAGTGATCAGAGCCAGGATTGGAGCATTCAAGCCAACGAAGGAGCGAAGCATACGAAAGATTCCAGGTAGACTTCATCCCGTTATCTATTTACTTTAAGGAAAACACCAATCCCTTTGCCTTTATGTTGTTCTAGGACATTCCACTAGGCCTAGGGAAAATACTTCTATCCAGAGTCGTAGATTCCGTATAACTTTGGTTATTCCCACAAAATTTTGCTAGTGATATCCCTAAATTCAATGGAAATCCCGGAGAAGACCCATCTACACATGTGATGAATTATAATTTGTTGTGTTCTTTGAACTCTCTCAATGTTGACTTTGTTTACTTGCATTTTTTCCAGTGCATACTTATCAGTACGATACCAAAATGGTATATTGAACTACCACGAGCTTCATTCGATAATTTCAACACCTTGGCTACCACATTCCTAACACATTTCCAGTTACCCATCCAATATGAGACTAGAATTGAACTTTTAACCAATTTAAAAAAACTTGATACCACTCACATTTCGAATCACATTCATGAGTAGCAACATCGTCATCGCTTGGTCAAAACTTTTGTTCCTCACCAATTATTAGTTGAATGGTTTATAAGTCTTTGTTGCCATCCATCATAGAAGATGTCGCTAAGGGCGGAGTTGTGACAGAAGAGCAGGTAATTGCTCGTGCCCAATATTTGGATCTTATTTATACACAGTCCAACACACTTTATGATAAAATACCAAATGCTCTGTGACCTTTCATTATTGTTCCTTAACCTCCTAGTAAAGAATCACATGTCATCGATGGCATGATTAGTTATCCAGCCAATAGTTGATAAGTAAACCATCTAGTTCGACTCTTGTTGTGGCTACTCAAATCCATCCTTCCACCACATATTTAGCTTCTACTTTCAAGATAAATGCCATTTAATCTTCCAAAGGCAAATCTCAACAACTAGGAAGTAAGAACAAAGGCAAAGGTAAAAACAAGAAAGATAATCCTCCGTAGGATAAACAAAACAATCAGTCTTCTGAAGAAAAGTGGAAACCTCATTATCCATGTTTGATTTGTAATGAGGAGTATTTCACTCACTATTGTCCACACCCGGTGGAAGTGAATCAATATATTAAATCATCTGCTACACCCGTTGTGTTGACAAATCTATTTTTGAGTCAGGAGACCAATATGGTTTCTTGGGATACCGCTTCCTCTAACTCGATTTTGATGCTTTCCTCCACTAAGTCGAAAAATGATGTTAAGGTGGACACCCAAAGTAAAGACTATAGTAATGTGAATCCCTCAAATGGTTAGACTATTGATCAACCTACTAGTTCGACTACATCTCCATCGAATTCTAATCAAAATGCCATAATTATTGATTTTATGATTTGTTGACGGTGCTAGACCTGCCAACATGTAAGGGGATCTCCCTGGTAAGAAGTCCCAATAAGACCTCAGACCGTTTGTTGTAGGAGTCCCAGCAGTGGGTTGTAAAGCAATGCATTTACCGTGATGTCGCACAAACGCAAGTAAGATAACTCTGTCAGTAGCAAGGGTGTGACTGATGCAGTGGGTCAAGGAAGGTGCATGAGAGGTTATGACACAGGTGGGTTGAGATGAGTGTGCCCCTTGGCAACATGTAATAGTACTCAGCTTTGAAGGGAACACACGAGCGAAGATACATCACAAGCTGGAAAATAAGTCAGCTGGCAATCCAAAGTGATGGTTAAACCAACAACACATCTACAACAAGATTCATATAATTGCATACAAAACAATTCATACACAACTACGTAAGTTAAACAACATGCGTTGCTACAGCAACTGGAACAGTCCAACTACAATAACAACATATGCATGAAAACGTGTTGGCTCTTATTATATAAAGAAGTGTAAGTTCCAATCATACAATACATTCATGTAAACCTGTTAGCCCCAATAGTGGAACGTTACAGCCACATCCGCCTGCTCTTCTAAAGAGATATACTAACTCCGTGCGGTGGAGAAGCTAAGGAAAGTTACAATACTATCTAAGCTCTCTCCAAGATAGTCTTATCGGAAGCTTGGTTGACCAAAAGCCTATACAATGAGTTATGAGGGACTATTTATAGCAAAGGGTGGGGTGACCCTTGACATTCCCCTTTGTGACAGTTCAACTACCCTCATGACTCTTCACCTACTCTATGATTGCTACATCCAACTATCGACACTTGACTTACACTTGACATGACTCAACATTACAGTGCACATGTAATCATATGAGACAAAATGGCTTGAGCAAGCCATGCAAGACATCAGTGACACTCGGTCCCTTGTGATGAGACCAACTCTTTGACATGATTGTGATGGTGAAGGTGGTGAGCTAATGCCAAGATTGGTCATCTGTGATGGTGTGCATGCACCCCATGGTGACATCTTGCTGAAGCGAACTCTTGCCTCCTTTACATCTAGTGCATTGGTTGGGCTCCTTCATCCAACTCGTCTGCTAACATGCGCATGGTCTTCTTGGGTGTGGCTGAATCGGCACACACTAATGCATAGTGTTCGTGCTGATCTTCAAGTGTGTGCTGGTGGTCATGGGCATCAACTTATCAAAGTACATGTTCAACTCCAGTTGGACTTGCTTCTTGTCTTTGCCTTGGTGAGCATTCTGAATGGGTTGGATTGCATGCGTGCACACAATGACATGCATGCTGCTAAATCCCTTGCATGCGATCAACAACACTGCTCACTATGTCTTCTTCGTGCCAGTTGTTGGGATGGATCTTTAACTTGTACGGGTGTAGTTTCATCCGCGAGTGCATGTTGCGTCCACTATTGTTCATGTTCCTGCTGCAACTCATTTGCATGTTTATGCAGCTTCATGTTCTTCCTTGAGTTGCTGCTTCAACACATGCAACTCCTTCTTTGTTCCATTCTTTGTCTTCGTTGCATTCACTATGTTCACTGCATTCGGTATGTTGCCTTCAGCTGTTGTTCATGATATTGCTCACTTTGATATCTTGAAGTTCTTGTCTACCAATGACTTGATGTCTTCGTGAGTAGGCAAACCCGTAGACATTTGATCGACTGCATCTCGAGGTGTGCTTTGAATGGTGTCTTGGACTCTTCCCTCTTGGAAACCATTGTACCTGCAATGTTGAGAGGCAGATGAACACCTGCAATACCTGGAGACATGGAAACACTCACGGCAAGCAATCTTTCAGTCGAAAACCAAAATGAACTTGAGAACTGACTTGCAACATACCTGTGTGACTGATCATGAAGGTTGCACAATTCGGACGAGAGGTCAGGAGACTGACAGCCAAGACTGTGCAAGGCACATTCTGGGCTGCTGGGAGACTAATTGACTATTGGAACTATGCAATGCATAGTCCAGTCTGGCTTTCACTATTGGAATTACACAACGCACAATCTTAGCTAGCAATGGCTGCAGGCTCAGTGACTGCATTGCGCAATTTTCTGGGTTAGCAGTCACTGCCCCTCATAAATGCGCAAAACAGTCCTGGAGGACACTAACTGGGAAGAAATGCGCATTTCCTGAGAGGAAGATAGAGCCTTCCCTCTTAGGATTTCACAATGCTGTCTTGGTGAGGCTCTTGGTGAGGCAGAGTCCAGGCCAAGGTTACCCAGACTTGTCGACGGGCAACTGAAAGTGAATATGAGTGCGAATGCATGGTGATACTGAGTTTAAGCATAAGTGAATGATCATGCATGCAAATGGTGAATGACAGATTCAGAAAATGGAACAACATGCATGTGGGAGAGGCAAGTTGCTAAATCGACGACCATTCATGAAAAACAGTTTCATGCATGTGACAATAGTGAGATAGCAACAAAAACTAAAACAATGCTAGGAAAATCTAGTATACATGTAAACGACAGAAAGAATTCAAAGAAATAAAGCAAACAATACTCACACAAGCAAAAACACAAAAAGTGATAGAAATGCAACACAAGGCATGGAAAGTGGGATTACCCCAAAATAATTGAGCTGAATGTGTCGACTTCTCCTAGATGTGATGTGGGATGTTAGAGCTACAAGGTTGATGTCACGAATGAGCTCTGCAATGTCTGGTTGAGAGTTTTGATAATATTGAGGTTGTGACGCACATGCCACAAATCTAGGGAAAGCAACACTTGGTGGGAGGCTTCTGAAATGATCCTTGCATGTAACCTCCCACTGCCAAGAATAGATCCCTAAAACAAGGGATGCCTTTGCATGCTACCTTGGGAGAAGCAGCCCATGCATGCAAGTTAGTTTTGCTTAGTCCCGAAGGGAACCGGTCAACTTAGTTGCACATGAAAGAGACTACTCGATTGCTGGGAGAAATGCGCGTTGATGGTTGGAGCTAGGCTGGTTGCCCAGGAGATTTGCATAATTTCTGGGTAGAGCAGCTGACTGCTGCCCAAATTTGCGCAAATTCTCCGCTGAGTAGCCGTGCTGGGGAAAATTGCATAATTTCCACTATGAGTGTTGACTGCCATAATTACGCAATTCTAGAGCCCAGCAAGCTGCCAGTTAGGATTACACAATTTTTGGAGGGAAGGCTGGTTGCCCTCTAGAATTGTACAATTTCTTGGGGGAGCTGTTGAGCCTGCAGCTAGACCAAGTCTGGGTGATTAGCCTGTGAGGAGAATGCATCGAGCTGTGATCAACAGGCTCCCTTTGTGCAAGCAAAACACTGAAGCTTGTGAACTTGACAAAGCAAGGCAAGCTGTTGTGAAAAGTTGGAAGGGAGGCTCCAAAACGAAGCTAAGCCAAAATTTTGGAGGGTGGTTGTAGCCGCTACAACACTTGGCGACACACTGGTAGAAATCCAACTCTCTGAATGGACCTTGTTCGTGAAAAGCAAGTCTAACACCTCCGAAAGTATTGTTCAGTTCTCAGCTCCTCTTGGTTTCCACACTAACTTGATTGTAAGATGCAACATTTGCCAAGCTCTTGGTCGATTGACACACATTCCAAGCCAAGACAACACAGTTGTTTCGATTGGGGTTGAGGGGTATATTGGTGCATAAGCAGTATAGTTGTTAGAGTCTTAGTTTCATCTCTGGTGTTGCTCTGCTACCAACAAACCTAGACAGAACCTCAACGGAGTCACATAGGAACAGAAGCATGGCTCCACTGCCAACGATCCTGGTTAGTACCCAGTGGAGTTACTTACATCACCTCTTTGCGCAGGAAGCCTTTCTCTTCTTTCGCCTTATTCATTTTCATTTCTTCGAACTTTTTTTCATTTTTTTCATTTTTGTAACTGTGCATAGCACTTATTCATTTTAGAGGCGGAAGAGGGATTCTGACTTATTGAGAACAGAAGAGATTGTTCCAACAGAGAAGTAGTTTATTATACCTCTGACATGCCTGTTAAGGTTTTCCCCCTCACCTTACTCTACTTGACTGAGTTGACAAGGGTTAACCCGAAAATAACTGAATAGAGTAGGTGGCACTAGTTAGCGTGCAAGCATTGTGTTTTCACCAAGGTTCACTTCGAATAATACGTATTTTCCTTTGACGTATCATGGACTAAAAGTAATAAGTTCTTCATACAGAGGCAAGGTGACAGATAACCAAGTAGTGATAGCAGCATAAGGCCTCTTGTACTTTACCCATCTTTCTTCAAGAGTCATAAATGGTTTCATGTGAAACTATCCTACGAAACGAAACAAGTGAACTAACAAATGACAAAGAAAAGCAAGAGCAGAAGCAAAAGCGAAAGAAAAACAAGTAACAAAACAAACAAGCAAACAAACAAACAAACAAAGCAAGTAAGCAAACAACTCAAAAGGAAACACTACTCCTACTCCTAACCTAATAGTGCATGGGTCATCTCATGTTAAGTGATACTTCCAATGCAGCCACCAATGCATTGGTTGACCCATGTTGGTGAAGGCATGGTTCGCGAATGAGACATTTGCGCAAACCAACAAACAAGAAAGATGTAATAGTGAAGACAAACACACTCCGAGGTTACAAGTGATCATAGAACAAAGATGAGTGAAAGTGCATGACATGCATTCCGTGGTGCTGCCATCATGTTGTGCTACACTGCGTTCAGATGTTGAGTGTATGCATTCTCTTGATTGTGACATGCAAGCAAACATGAGAAGCTTAAACTACTTGCGTTGTGCATGTGTGCTTGCTGTGTAAGATTCCTCCACTGCATGAGCAATGGGATTGTGTAGTTCGAGTGGATGAAGTGAAATCTGGGTGTTTGGTTGATCTTCAATGCAAAGAAGAGAGTGATGAGGAGCCTCGAGGTTTTCAACAATTTCCTAATCGGAAGTGAAACCAACCTCAGGATAGCAAGGACCTGACATAACCATCAGCTCGGGCTAAACTGCCTTGACAGTCTGGGGGTTTCAACCTCATTGATAGATAGATCATCGTAGACCAATGCCTTGGATAGATTAACAACGATTGAATCAACATCGTGATTGGATGAGGAAGTGAATAGATCACGATAACCAAGATCAAAAAATTCGAGATGTTCGTTGACATCCTCCTGATTTGATGAATCGAGCAGAGGGGTAGATGATAAGCAAGGATGTTCACCCTCTCTATTTTCAATAAAGATCAATGACAGATTGAACATATTTTCTGAGTAAGATGTGTCCTCTCCTCATTGTAATGACAGACTGACATCCGACGTGTCCTATGAATGATTAGAAGTAGAAGTATCTAGAAATGAGTTTTCACAGGGGAAATCAGTAGTGGAAGAATCACAGGGGATGTCAGGATGAAGCGGATGAGGCACGACTGAAAAGGATTCATCCTTCACCATGAGTTCTTCTTTAGATCTCCGGACACACTCATCATGAATGATGGCGCAGGTTGGCTTCATAACACCAACTCCATCAACAAATTGATCCTCATTCACAATAGGTGAGGAGTCCGCAATGGAAGAACACGAGATAGCACAATTCTGAGGATCAACATAACGCAAGGATCGAGGTTGAGGGAATGAGTCCACGTGACAACCAACATGCTTGCAAGCCAAATCTGTGCAAATCTCAAGAGCATGTGGGGTGGGAGAGTGTGACAGTTCAACCGAGGCATGTGCATGATCTCCCACATCACTCCACAGTGGTGGAGCTGTTTGATGAGGTGAAGGCGGACAGTCACTTGTGACAAACCCTGTGCTTGCCTGTAATTACACAACTCCATCACCGAAGTGTGCTGATCAGGGTTCGGATACATGAAGAAGAT
Source organism: Pinus taeda (assembly GCA_000404065.3). NCBI lineage: Eukaryota > Viridiplantae > Streptophyta > Pinopsida > Pinales > Pinaceae > Pinus > Pinus taeda. Next base: position 14,898 of record APFE031344444.1, on the reverse strand, counting down.
ACTCAAACCTTCCATCAAGAAATTCCCAATAAATATCATCTTCTAGGAATCGATATGCAATATTACAAAAACATGTGTGAAACTGTTCAATGGATTCATCTGGTGCTTTTCGTAATTCCAGAATTTCTTTGTTGAGTGCTTTATAGTTAAAGTGATTAAAAGCATGGTCTATCTCTGTGACCATATGAGCAAGAGAATGAATAGATTTTTCGGGCAGCATGGCACACGAGTGGATTGGGTGCCCTCGAAGCATGTAGATGAACAATGCGCAACTCATGTATTCTTCAAAAAATCCATGTCTTTCACATGAGCCTACAACGTCGACCGTGTGCCTTACCAAGGCTACATAGCCTCCACCATCAAATGTTTTATGAGACAAGTTATCCGAGAGATTTTTTGGGATGATGAAATCGTTTCCATAAGACATACATTCCAGAAGAGCAACTCGGTAGTGAGTCATGATAGATGTGTAGAGATTCAAAACAAATGTGAGGACTGAGCTTGTCATCTGGCCCTCCTTCTAGTGCCAAAATGTTGATGGTGCTGGACCCGCCAACATGTAAGGGGATCTCCTCGATAAGAAGTCCCAATTAGACCTCAGACCATTTGGTGTAGGTGTCCCAGCAGTGGGTCGTAAAGCAATGCCTTGACCACAATGTCACACAGAGGTAAGTAAGATAATTCTGTTATTAGCAAGGGTGTGATCACTGCAGTGAGTCAAGGAAGGTGCATGAGAGGTTCTAACATAGGTGGGTTGAGATGAGTGCACCCCTTGGAAACCTGTAACAATACTCAACTGGGAAGGGAACACATGAGAAAAGATACATCACAAACTAGAAAGCAAGTCAGCTGACAATCTAAAGTGATGATTAAACTAGCAGCACATCTGCAACAAGATTCATATAATTGCGTACAAAATAGTTCATACACAACTATGTAAGTTAAACAACATACATTGCTATAGCAACTGGAACAGTCTAATTACAATAACAACATATGCATGAAAACATGTTGGCTCTTATTATATAAAGAAGTGTAAGTTCCAATCATACAATAGATCCATGTAAACCTGCTAGCCCCAATAGTGGAACGTTATAACCACATCCACCTGCTCCTCCAAAGAGATGTACTAGCTTCGTGCGGTGGTGAAGCCAAGGCGTGTTACAATACTGTCCAAGCTCTCTCCAAGATAGTCTTATCAGAAGCTTGGTTGACCAAAGGTTATATAATGAGTTATGAGGGACTATTTATAGTAAAGGGTGGGGTGACCCTTGACATTCCCCTTTGTGACAATTCAACTACCCTCATGACTCTTCACCTACTCTATGACTGTTACATCCAACTATTGACACTTGACTTACACTTGACATGACTCAACATTACAATGCACATGTACTCATGTGAGACAAAATGGCTTGAGCAAGCCATGCAAGACATCACTGACACTTGGTATGTTGTGATGAGACCAACGCTTTGACATGCTTGTGATGGTGAAGGTGGTGAGTTGATGCCAAGCTTGGTTGTTCGTGATGGTGTGCATGCACCCCATGGTGACATCTTGTTGAAGCAAACTCTTGCCTCCGTTGCATCTGGTGCATTGGTTCAGCTCCTTCATCCAACTCGTTTGCTAACATGCACATGGTCTTCTTGGGTGCGACTGAACCAGCACACACTAATGTATAGTGTCTGTGCTGATCTTCAAGTGTGTGCTAGTGGTCATGCATGCCAACTTTCCAAAGTACATGTTCAGCTCCAGTTTGACTTGCTTCTTGTCTTCGCCTTGGTGAGCATGATGAATGGGTTGGATTTCATGTGTGAACACAATGACATGCATGCTGCTGAATCCCTTATATGCGATCAACAACACTACTCACCATGTCTACTCCATGCCAGCTGCTGGGATGGATCTTTAACTTGTACGGGCACAGTTTCATCCATGAGTGGATGTTGCACCAACAGTTGTTCTTGTTCCTGCTGCAACTCATTCGCCTGTTTGTGCAGCTTCATGTTCTTCCTTGAGTTGTTGCTTTAACACATGCAACTCCTTCTTTGTTCCATTCTCTGTCTTCGCGCGATCTTCATATCTCGCCGTCACCTCATAGCCTGAGTCTCCAAATTTGCTTTCATCATCAGTGGATCTGTTTGACCTTGCAAATTTGTTCCACCTCTGTGTTGTCAACAACCTTCCTCTTGCATTCATTGTCTTCGTTGCATTCACCACATTCGCTACATTCTGTATGTTGCCTTTAGTTGATGTTCATGATGCTGCTCACTGTGATATCTTAATGTTCTTGTCTACAAACAATTTGATGTATTCTTGAGTAGGCAAGCCCATAGACATTTGATCAACTGCATCTCCAGGTGTGTTCTGAATGGTGTCTTTGACTCTGCCCTCTTGGAAACCATTTTACCTACACTGTTGAGAGGCAGATGAACACTTGCAATACCTGGAGACATGGCAACACTCATTGCAAGCAATCTGTCAGTTGAAAACCAAAATGAACTTGAGAATTGACTTGCAACATACCTGTGTAACTGATCATGAAGGTTACATAATTTCAAACGGGAGGTCGGGAGATTGACTACCAAGACTGTGCAAGGCACAATCTGGGCTATTGGGAGACTAAATGACTGCTGGAACTACACAATGCACAATCCAGTTTGGCTGCTGACTGTTGGAATTGCACAATGCACAATCTCAGCTGGAAATGGCTGCTCACTGAGTGACTGCATTACATAATTTTCTGGGCCAGTAGTCACTGTCCCTCAAAAATGAGCAAAACAGTTCTAGAGGATAGTCACTGGGAAGAAATGTGCATTTCCTGAGAGGAAGACAAAGCCTTCCCTCTCAGGATTGTGCAATGTTGTCTTGGTGAGGCACAGTTCGGGCCAAGGCTGCCTAGACTCGCCGACGGACAACTGAAAGTGAATGTGAGTGTGAATTCATGGTGATACTGAGTGTAAGAATTAGTGAATGATCATGCATGAAAATGGCGAATGACAAATTTATAAAATAGAACAACATGCATGTGGGAGAGGCGAGTCACCAAATCAACGACCGTTCATGAAAAACAGTTTCATGCATGTGACAACAATGAGATAGCAACAAAAATTGAAATAGTGCTAGGACAAGCTAGTGTACATGTAAACAATAGCAAGCGTTCAAAGAAATGAAGCAAACAATACTCACACAAGTGAAAACACAAAAAGCAACAGACATGCAACACAAGGCATGGAAAGTGCGCTTACCCCAAAACAACTGAGGTAAATGTGCCAACTGCTCCTAGATGTGATGTGGGATGTCAGAGCTACAAGGTTGATGTGAGCAATGAGCTCTGTAGTGTTCGGTTGATGATTTTTGATAATATCAAGGTTGTGATGCGCATGCCACAAATCTAGGGAAAGCAACACTTGGTGGGAGGCTTCTGAAATGATCCTTGCATGCAACCTCCCATTGCCAAGAATAGATCCTTGAAACAAGCGATGCCTTTGCATGTTGCCTTAGGAGAAGCAACCCATGCATGCAAGTCAGTTTTTCTCGGTCTCGGAGGGAACCAGTCAACTCAGCTACTCCTGCAAGAGACTGCTCGACTGCTGGGAGAAAATGCACATTTATGGCTGGGAGCTGGGCTGGCTTCCTAGGAGATTTACGCAATTTTTGGGCAAAGCAGTTGACTGCTACCCAGATTTGTGCAAATTCTGGGCTAAGCAGCCCTACTGGGGAAAATTGCGCAATTTCCACTATGAGTGTTGACTACCAAAATTGCGCAATTCTAGAGCCCAGCAAGCTGCCAGTCAGGATTGCACAATTTATGGAGGGAAGGCTAGTTGCCCTCCAGAATTGCGCAATTTCTTGGGGGAGCTACTCAGCTTGCAGCTGGACCAACTTTGGGTGATCGGCCTGTGAGGAGAATGCATTGAGCTGTGATCGACAAGCTCCCTTTGTGCAAGCAAAACACTGAAGCTTGTGAACTTGACGAAGCAAGGCAAGTTGCTGGGAAAGTTGGAAGGGAGGCTAAAAACTGAAGCTAAGGTAAAATTTTGGAGGGTGGTTGTAGCCGCTACAACACGATTAAGACTCACAAAGGCGTTATCCATAAATATTCTTTCAAAACTCATGCAGAGCTGCTCAAAATTATAACATATTTGAGTATCTAGCTCAATCTCCTTTAACTATGTCCACTCTTGAGGTGTTGCAAAATTGTCCTGCCCAAAAGAAGGCTTCGCATTTTACAATTGGATGTATTGATCCCTTAGATTCCAACGAGATAGTTTTCAACCACGAGCATCATATGTCTTGACTTTTGTCTTAATTAGCTTTCATGATCCAGGTTGTCGTTCGCAATAAGAATATCCATCATTTCGTTGTGGATGAGGGAGCCTCAACCTGTATTATGTCTCTGTCATGCTGGAAGGTGTAACAACCCTGGTTAAAAATCCATGTAAAAATATATAAGATCATGGTCATGGGACATGTATTCCAAGCTGAATTGTGGAAAAAACATCCTAGTGGGTGTCCATTTGGTTTATTATGGCTAAGGAAAATGGCAAAGACAATGGCAAAGGCTTTGGAAAGGCATGAGGCATTTATTGGCATTTTATTTATGAAAATAAAGGAAATTAGGAAAAAAGGAAGGTGAAAGGTCACAGGTTGCATGTGAGGTGGAAAATGAAGGAAAATAATAGAAATTGAAGAAAATAAAGGCATCATTAATAAAAAGGCTTATGAGAATCAGTGGGCATGATTGGTCAGTGTAAGCTTGGTCAGTTCAGTTATGGAAATCTCTTCTATTCTCTCTCTCATACTCTTGGATACTTAGAGTTTTCTTGGAGCACACTTGGAGAGTGTGGCATACTTAGAGTTTTGGAGCAAGAAGGCAAAGGAAGATTAGGAAAGAACAAGAGGACATCGGCATTAATACTTGTTAACACCGAAAAATTGTACACTTGCTAGTACAATCTAGAATACATTAAAAGTGTCCAACAGAATGCCCAGGTGGACATCTTTCCAGCTGAATACATTATGAAGTTTAAAAATTCAAAGTTCTCCTAAGGTCCAAAGTTTATAAAGGAAAATAAATTAAGGATGCACAAATATTTCTTGTATAAACGCGCACATGTGACATAACCTCCAAAAGCCGCGCGGTAGCAGAAGAGGATGAATCAACAATCTAAGACCACTTTGCACACTTGGGGTTGACTCTCTGACAAGAGATCAGTCCAGTACAACCGAATTCGAGTCGCCTTGGAAATATGCAGCCCTCAATGGAATCCTCTTGTCCTACTCATGTGTCTTTATCATACATGTACCAAGAGAGGGAAGAAGCATTCGAAAAACTCTATATAAACAGACCATGGGAGAACCAAAGCATGAGCCATTGTTATGTTGGCCAAATTGTTGTTTGAGCAAACCACCATTGCATTTTTGAATCGAAGGAAGTGAAGAGCACTAACATGTTGGGAAAATTGCTTCTAAGCAACCCAACCTCTTAATGAGAGAAGAGGAACCCACCATTGGAGAGTCTTCACACTTCTTTGAGAGAGAGGAGTGTTACACAATATTTTGTCATGCCTCCTGCACTTCCCTGGGTCATACCTTGGAGTGCCCGGTACTTGGAAATTATGCAGTATACCCATCCTGATATGCAGTCTAGATCCCCCCTGAAGACTTAATGAAAACATGCCTTGAGCCTTCCCTGAAGAAGTAAGCTTTAAAACCCTAATTTCAGGATCAACGTGACTGTGACACTAACAACTAGTGTTGATGGAAAGTTATAGTATACTGGCCTCGCGCTACCAGTGCGCTTTTTACTTGGATACTTGTGCTGATCCCTAAAAGGAAAGTTTTCCTAAAGAGGACAAGAAGCCGCATGATTTAGAGGCTTCTAGAACGACGAGCTGGAGGTTGTTCAGTGTGGATGTGATCGAATTCTCCCAATATTAGCCTTTGATATTATCCCTATGAGCTACCTCCTTGAGATGAGGGCCTTCCCCTATCTTAGGAGAGATCTTAACTCCCTCTCCCTACCTATATATTCATCCTCTCCCATTCCCAAATGGTTGGTCTTTGATTATTTGCACCCTTATGCTGAGATAGTTCCTACATGCTACTCATTTGGCTTGGAGAAGGACAACTTGGAGAGCTTGAGCTTGGACTTGGACATTCACTCAGGGAGAGCATATTGACATCAAGACTTGATTGTATGCTTCCTCCTTTATTTCATTAATATATACAACTGTTGGTTCACTTTCCATAAATGTTTGTGTTAATGCATCATTTATATTAATGCTTCTTGATCTATTAAGTGGATAACTTTCGATTATGCTTGTTGCACTTGTATGCTTTGTTGTGTCTTTGATCTCTTGTGCAAGTATTCAAAAACTGTGAGCAGTAGAGTTGAGATTGAGGAGTGAGTGATCGACATCTTCAACAAATGAGTGTGTTATAACATCATAACGAGGTAAGCCATCTTCCTCTTCTCTCATTTTGATTGTAATTTAGGACAATGTCTTGTAGATTGTCATGTAGGTTGCTAGTCCCACTCATTGGGCTAGAGGGATCATCTCTACCCGCAGAGAGAATTTACCTAGACAATAAAATGGTGACTCCACTGGGGAAGCTATAACCTTTTCCATCCATTCCTTCGATCATATTCTTTGGTGAGTTTGACCAATCGTCGATTTATTCGCTTGTGTGCATCACTGTAGATATATGCTGTCACTGGTTTTATCTTGAGAGTGTTGAGCTTGCTCTGATCTTGAAGTTTTTTTTCCTTACTTTTCTCGCCCATCGCATTTTCTACTTTGACAGTGCTGATTTTCAAATTATAGTCGCGTTGCTCTGCCTTTCATCACCCTTTTTCCTTTAACAGAAACGTTGATCCCATAGAATAGAAGAAAATTAGGGTTTCTTCTGGTTTTGAGTGATTTGCAACCTTTGTGAGTGATTTTCTAGAGTAACTACAATGTGTTTGTCTTAATTGTTATCCTGGTATGATTGCAATTGTCTCTTGGCTTTGTTGATGTGCGTTTGGAGCTTGATTTCCTTCTAGGGTTTCTGAGTCTAGGTCACCCTTCACTCATTGCTTGGCTTGTCTCTACGAGATTGATTTCTTCCACCTAAGAGTCTTGCTGCAGTCAGGACACCATTTTCAAGTTGCTTTCAGTTTGTGATTGTGAAGTTATTTTCATTAGTGTTGAGTCATATTGGTACTTTGAAAATTGCTTCAAATCCATTGTCAAACTTAGATTACAGTTGTTTTTTGGTAGAACTAAAAGGGAATGCTTATTTTGATTCATTGTTTTGAAAAGAAAAGTGAAAGGACTTCTTCATTTAAGTATTTTTGAAACGATTTTCATTCGGAACTAAAAGTGAATGAAATTTTCATTTTAGTTGTTTTAGATTGCATTTTTCCTTTGCTCATCACATTAATTTGCATTGTTTAATCAAAACGAAAGGAAAGGAACAAAAAGATTAGTGCATCTTAGTGAAAGAAAAGTGATTTTTGTTTCTCATAGGATTTCATTTCGACATTGCATTTTTTAGTGAAAGTGAAAGAGTAGATTTCATTTTTACATTTTGCATTAGAAAGATAAAGAGTTATGTTTTGATGCATTTTTCTTGATTGATGCTTTATTTGGTTCTCTCTCTTCCTTCCTTAGTTTAGCCTTCATCGAATGAAAAGATTTCATTTTTATCATTTAATTGCATTATGGGAATTCAGGTGACATTGTTGAGCCATAAAACTGAAACCTAATCCAAGCTAAACTTAAAATTTACCTCAATCAACCTAAGGAGAATTTGTAGCCTAACACAAATATCTAGAGGTCTAGGCTAGAGACGTGTACTGACGTCTTTAAACATAGCAACCTTCGTTAACTTCCTGCATTGTATCCCAGAGGTGAAATCCCGTCCAAGTACAGAAGTATATTGAAGGTTCTCTAGTACTTTCGGGTATATTGGAGGCACTTCAGTATGGAAAGTATATAGGGACACTCTCATCAAACGGTTATGCATTAAACAACGCTAACACAAATTTGTGCTCCTTGTACCATCGAGTATATATTCGGAGACCCTACTAGGTTGATATCCTTTAGCCATAGGTAACTGAGTCAACCACCTTGTGAATGTGATACACCGAACACAACATTCGGGGCGATCACTCGTCGTACATCAAGTCCTTGGTTTCGGCTAAGGTGTACATAATGGTTCACGGATACTTGGTAAAACCTCTTGCCTCCATTTTGATTTATTTATTGTTTCGTGTCGAACCCATGCAGTTGCTTCTTGGCCTCACATTGAGTAATTCCTTGTGAATTTTAATTTTAATCAACCCTCAACGAATCATCTCTTCTCCTTCTACTCTTGAGAGAAAGTCATCATGGCTGAACCATTGGGTTCACCTCATAGTTCCCCTTCATCGTCTGATACTGAATGGTCTTCACAAGGAGTTCATCTGAACTTTCGTAGTCACTTGAAGCTCAAGGATTTGAACTTGGAATCGTCAAAAGTATCCAACCCCTTGCTTCTCATCCTCCACCTCGAGACTCATTGTCGTCTTAGGAGTCTGATCTAGTAACCCTTGAGAGTCCACAAAGATTTTTTTTATATCCTCTGAATCCACTATTTGATCCAGTTTTGATATCTCCTCAACATCCTTATAGTCCATACGATCAGTCAGGTGTTCCTTTGGAGTTATCTCCTCGTCCATCTCAGGTTCCTCCTAGCCAGTTGTTTCCACCTATGGCTTTAGAAGGTGAGATTCCAACCTCTCCTCGAGGTCCTCAGGAAGTCTTCACTGCTCACACTCCTAGTGTTGACAATGAATCTGAATATGACTTTCCTCTAGAAGGCTTTCCTTATGTATGAAGAGTTCCATCCCAACCGCCTTCTGAAAATAGTGGGCCTATGCTTCCACATGGTTATACAACCTTGGCTCAACTAGTTTCAGGAACTCCCAGTGCTTCTTCATTATACCAAAATCCAATTTGGTCATCAAATGCAATGCCTACTTCTGGTCTGTTTATTCCTAAGGTGGCCTCCAAGATCCCTGTGCAAACTATCGTTACTTCAGTTCTGATTCAACCAACGATTTTGTCATAATCGTTACCTTCGTTTCAACCTTCTATTCTGGTGCAATTGACTGTTTCGATTTATACGTTTGTAAGTTCCTCCATTCCCCGTCAAGTGGACATAATGTACCATTGCCTCATTCACAATTTGGGGGGGGGGGGGAGAATCCAAATATTCCTCTTGTTTCATGTGGAACCCATGTGAGTGGATCACAACCTCACATGGTTGGAGTAAGTCAAGCTAATCCTAGTGGTATTCCTAATCCCGTTGATCCATCGATGGCAGGTAATATTCAGTATCAACAGCCTTATACGGCCTAGATACCTTTCCAACAATCTTATGTTCCATATGGTTCACAAGCACTGCAAAATCAACCTTACATTCCACAAGCAGGTCCTCATGTGTAATCTAGTCAAAATCCTATTCCCAGTGCATATGGTCAAATCCCAATTGGAACTTATCAGTACCAGTAGGGAATCCCTCGAGGAACTGCTCAACAACCTTTACTACAACAAGGGAAACCATTGCAGCAGCAGGGGCAACCTTTGCAACAACAAACGTAGTTTGTACAAAAACCCAACCAACCTTTGCATCCGCAAGGTCAACCATTGTAGCAGCAAGGTCAGCCCTTGCAGCAGCAAGCTCAACCTGTATTTCAACAAGGTCAAATATCACAGACACAAGGTCAACCCCTGCAGCAGTAGGTCCATCAACTTTATTACCAGGGTCAGTAGTTGCAGCAACCTTACAATCCATATGTTGTGCACAATGTTTATCCACCCTATGGTTATCAACGGCCTATGGCAGATCAATATCAACCCTACCCTAGACAGAATCCACCTTATGGTCAAGGTATCCCTCAATGGGGGAAAAATCAAGCCCCTTATGGTCAACATCCTCCCCTTGGGGGGCAGAATCCTTACCAAAAAGGTTGGAACCTGCAGATTGGGCCTTACCAAAGGCCTTATATGCCCTTTAACCTGCAATTTCCATTTTTAGAGACGTTGGAACTGCCTAATGTCTCGAGGCTTACTAATTATCCAATTCTTCATTCGCCTTACTAGCCTCTAGTTCCAAATAAAATTCCAAGTGATGGCCCTAAATTTGAAGGAAAAGATAAAGAGCACCCTTAGGCCCATGTGATAACATATCACTTATGGTGTTCTTCCAATTTGTACATTAAAGATTATGTTGTTCTCCGCCTCTTTCATCGGACCTTGATAGGTGTTTCTGCAAAGTGGTACATCAAGTTGCCTCGAGGTACCTATGGAGACTTCAACTCTTTGGCCATGGCATTCCTCACCCACTTGCGGTTACTAGTTCGCTATCAAACTAGTACCCACTTGCTCACATCTCTGAAACAGGATATCATGACCCAAATCTCCGATCACATCCATGAATCAAGACGTGAACGTCACCTCATCAAATTTGAAATCCTTGATGAGTTGTTGACCAAATGGTTCACCAAGTCATTCATAAATAAAATCATTGCAGATATAGAAATGGGAGGTTGTTTTACTGAGGATCAAGCTGTTGCCCGTGCCCAATATTTGGATTTGGTTTCTCCCAATCTAGCACACTATATGAAATTTTTCCTAATGCTCCACGGTCGTCTTTGGATCCGGCATCTTCGAAGTCTCTCGATGTGCCACTTGTTGATGGTATCATTGGAACAATATCTCAAACTTCCACTTAAGCTTCTTCGAAGCAAAAATATATTTCGAATATTGGTTCTAACCCTCCTTCGAAAACCCCTCCGAATCTTGGTAAAACCTCTGAGGTCAATGATGTCTAGTCTATTGTGCCAGATGAAGCCTCGAAAGGTAAGAAAAAGGGTAAAGGTAAAGAAAAATCTGATACCTGAAACAACATCCTCCTAAGCCATCTGCTGATGATGCCTCCAAATGAAAGCCAAAATATCCTTGCCTTATTTGTGAGGAAGATCATTACACCAAGGATTGTCCCTGATGTGTAGAAGTTAGTTGTTTATTGAAAGGGACCACGAATGTACTGAAAGAGACATTTCCATCTCAACAAACTTAGTTGGTAAACCAACCACAATCCTCTGTCTCATCTGGTTCTCAAGTTTACATGATGATGGGTTCACTACCTATCTTTGTTGCCAATCAATCAAAATATTATCAAACTCCTCAAAAGAAGAAGATGGAAAAGGAGGCCACTGATATAGCTTCTACTTCTGCTCCACCCAGTTTTGTTCCTCTCCATATCGAGTGACCTAATAATGAATCTGTCATCCGTGTTAGAAAATTATATATTATAGAACAATGGAACACATAAAATATTGCAGAAGTATAAACACAGAAAAGACATAAAACAAGAGAGACACAGATATACGTGGTTCACCCAGTTTGGGCTACGTCCATGGAGAAATAGCCAGTCCTTCTTTTTATATTATCCAACAAACTGAAGAGATACAACCTACAATAGATCTGCTGTAATTCCCTCTTCGCTCCCAATCTCCTCTCTCTTCCTCACTCAGAATATAGATATACATAGATGCAATACAATTCCCTCATATATGGCAAGGGATTGCCTTCTAGGGCAAAAAACCCTAAATTAGACATAACTTCTACCATCAGATCTCCGCTTAATGAACAACCTAGATTGACTATGAAATTACAACATTTTACAAGGCAATTTTACATCTATTCTTAGCTTCGGGAGCACTGCCCCTGATCCCCCCGCCAGGGGGGGCTCCTAAAAGTCGCAGCGCCCGCCCCCGCCCCCCCCCCCCTGGACCCCCCCTGCAGTGAATATTTTATGGGCGACGTTGCCGCCCCATTACGAACTGGGGTCCAATGTGGCGATACCTTTGAATACAAAAGATAATTAGGCTCCACACCCAACAATCCGACCACCTCCCAAATGTGTGCTTCAGAAGTCATCCTATAATCCGAATGCTAGAGCTTCTCAACATTACAATATTGTCGAAGCTTTAGCTCAAGCACCTCCAATGATGTCTGCTTTGGAAGTTCTCCAAAATTGTCCAACGCAGTGGAAATCATTATTGTCTACTATAGGAGGCATCGATCTTGCTGATTCGAACATGATTACTTTCGATCTAGAAAACCATGTTCCTCGTCTTCCTCATCAGATTGAATTTTTCAAAAATGGAAGATGATTCATTGGACTATTATTGGTGAAGGTGCTTTCACCTGCATCATGTTTGCTTCATGTTGGAAAGCCATCGACTCTCCGCATCTCAACCAGTCCCTGAATACCTTAGAAGCCTTTGATGGCAGAGGCTCTCGTCCATATGGTATTCTCACTAGTTTTCCCATCACCTTGGAAGGAAAGACTGTCGAGTTAGAAGTAGAAGTTGTAGATGCCAATCTGAATTACAACCTTCTACTTGGGCAAAGTTGGACCCATGCTATGTTTTGTGTGGTTTCCTCTTTGTTCCGGATGCTCCATTTTTCCTCATGAAGGAAAAATTGTCACCGTCGATCAATTGTCCTTTTTCTCTTTCGGTGCTTCAAATGGAAACGTACCATATATGGGAAATACCAATATTCCATATGAGAGTGTGGGGGAAGGTCTTTTCAAAGATTCTTCTTTAATGGGAAATTTTTCTCTCCCACCCTCGCATGTCACCTTGATCAACATGATCTCTATTTCCAATGATCCATGGATCATCCTTACTCTAGATCGGGTTGATTCGTTTGGTGATACTATGCTACTAAGTCCTTTCGAACAAGCTTATCAAGAAGTTGTCTTAGCTTCAAATCCCGCTTCAAAAAGTAATATTGTTCGTAGTATGCACCTAGATACATATTCACAATCTCCTTGGATTGGTTCTTGGGATTCTCCAGATCCCTTGAATGAGATATTCCCCACCAACGAGAGTATTGTTGAGGCTATGTATCTTAAATAAACTCCTTGGAATGATGCCCATAATCGTTCCTCGTTTCTTCCAAGATTAAGTGAGATCCTTCATGTCTTGAGGCTTTTGTTTGTCATAACCTGGCGCATCCACTTCATACACCTTGTTACACAGTAAAATGTCACTGCCATCATGTCAGTCTCCCTACTGTGCTATAAACCACACTCACCTATACTCATGCTCCTCAGAATGGCTAAAAAACCCTCTTTGCCTAAGTTAAATGGATCATCGCGTCTGTTAATAAAATAACCGCGCTGACAGGCGGGGTCTAGTGTTGTTGTTGCGCTGCCAGCGCGGAAGCACACGTCTTCTCCGCGCTGGTCCCGTTTCCACGAACATCGCTCCCTCCGTTTGTCCTTTTCGCGCTGACCGGACCTCTTCCACATGAGTTTGCGATGTCAGCGCGACAGTTCATGAGTTTTCCGCGCTGATCCTGTTTGAGCGAATTTGTTCTAACAACCAGCCTTCCAGACCCATCCAGAACTGGTTGTTAGCAT
>APFE031344432.1:168191-211835 GCA_000404065.3 Pinus taeda | reverse complement strand
AGAACTGTGAAGGAAGCAGTGGATTCAGAGGATGGAAAACTCTGGAAAGAGGCCATGGTTGATGAAATGGCATCTTTGCACAAAAATGAGGCTTGGGATCTGGTGGAGTTGCCCGCTGGAAAGAAACCCATTGGAAGCAAATGGGTGTTCAAGAAGAAGACAAATGCAGAAGGAAACGTGGAGAAATACAAAGCTCGGTTGGTAGAAAAAGGTTATTCCCAGGTGCCGGGAATTGATTTTGGTGATATTTTTTCTCCTGTTGCCAAGGTAACTTCTATTAGATTACTTTTATCTATTGCTGCTGCTTTTGATTTTCAGGTAGAACAGATGGATGTGAAGACAACATTTCTTCACGGGGATTTGGAAGAGGAAATCGACATGAAGCAACCTGAAGGCTTTGCGGTGAAGGGTAAGAAAGAACTGGTATGCAAGTTAAAGAAGTCTTTGTATGGGTTAAAACAGTCACCAAGGATGTGGTATCAGAAATTTGATAAATTTATATGGGGACTTGGCTTCACCAGAAGCAAAGCAAATCACTGTGTGTATTTTAAATTAATTGGTTACTGTGTTATTTATCTGGTCTTATATGTAGATGATATGTTGCTGGTTGGAAATGAAAAAGAAATTATCCAGTATTTGAAGACCCAATTATCCTCCAAATTCGACATGAAAGATCTCGGTGCTGCAAACTATATTTTGGGCATGGAAATTAAAAGAGATTGGGCAAAGAGGAAGCTCTAGTTAAACCAGAGGAAGTATGTCGAGACAATACTGCAGAGGTTTAGTATGAAGGATAGTAAACCGATGAAGGTTCCTATTCCTGTAGGTGTGAGGTTATCTGTTGAACAGTGTCCCAAGACACAAGAAGAGGAAGAGGACATTTCCCGTGTTCCATATGCAAGTGCAGTCGGTAGCTTGATGTATGCAATGGTCTGTACTAGACCAGACATTGCACATGCAGTGGCAGTATTGAGCAGGTTTATGTCAAAGCCAAGGAAGGAGCATTGGACAACAGTGAAGTGGGTTTTCAGGTATTTGCGTGGCACTAGTGATTATGATTTGTGCTACCAAGGAAGTCCAAGATTGGACAGAATGTTGGATATTTGTGGCTTTGTTGATGTAGACTAGGTTGGAGATCTGGATCAGAGAAGATCTACAAGTGGGTATGTGTTTAACCTATTTGGAGGTGTAGTCAGTTGGATGAGTAAGAAACAATCTGTAGTGGCAATATCAACTACAGAGGAAGAATACATGGCAGCCACTCATGCAAGCAAGGAATCAGTTTGGTTGCAGAGATTGTGTTCAAGTATGAGGTTAGTACAGGGAGCTATAAGGATAAACTGTGACAACCAAAGTGCAATTTTCTTGGCAAAGAACTTTGCTTATCATTCAAAGACAAAACACATTGATGTTTAGTATCACTTTGTGAGGGATATGATAGAAGACAAAAGGGTGTTGTTGGTAAAGGTGGACACTTTGAAGAATACTGTAGATGCATTAACAAAATCTATGAGCTCTGAGAAGTTCTTGGTGTAGAGAAACAATGGGCGTTTTAGGGCTGGAAAAATGACTAAGATCTTCTGTGGAAAGAAAACAACAAGTGGGAGATTGTTAGGTTGTGTTATATTATTTCCACGACTAACCTACATAGTGAATTGGGGGGGTGTAGCCCCCCCTTCGTTGCACCGATTGTGCAGCGGGGGGGTAGTAGTCCCCACTATTCGAGGGTTTGAGGGGGGGGCGGGTAGCCCCCGTCTACGGGGTCTAGGGCAGCGCCCCGGGAATTTTTTTTTTGGACCCTATATTAGGTGGGGCGAACCAACCTATGGTTTT
This sequence comes from Pinus taeda, assembly GCA_000404065.3. Taxonomy (NCBI): domain Eukaryota; kingdom Viridiplantae; phylum Streptophyta; class Pinopsida; order Pinales; family Pinaceae; genus Pinus; species Pinus taeda. The sequence continues at coordinate 210,002 of APFE031344432.1, read as the reverse complement.
CGGTCCATGGTTTTGGACGCGATGGTTCTTGGTCCATGGTATTGGATGCTTTGGCATGTATAAATATGTACTGCAACATTGAAAGGAACATAATGAAAAATCAAGCTGGTAGTCCCGGTTTAGGGATCCAATGGGAAATCTTTGTGTATATTTGTTTTATGTGTTATGCTCTCGCATTTTTATTTTTCCTATGATTTAGAATTTGTATGCAGGTAATTTCTGTACGGGGTCAAAACCTACAACCCCTACGGGAAAAGTCCTACGGGAAAAACCCTTATGGGCCAAATCCGTCTAGACAAAACCAATGGGGGCAACAAACAGCTGGGTGTGTTGTACAGGTAAATCCCCTCTGCAGACAGAGGCGATCCCACTAGCCTCAATGGGGTCTAGCAACAATCGAACAACACTAACACACAGGTTCCTAATTGCAAAGTAAAGGCCAACGATGAGAGCCTACCTCGAATCCAACTCTAGTATTCGTAGAAGAGTCATCGCTTCCATTCTTTCGCTCCAACTGGTCACAATCCTCACGATCCTCATCAATAGACACCTACACATGCAAAGAACAAGACAAATACAAGCATAGAATCCAAGAAATGCAACTATGTATCAGTCAAAAAGGATACAACTAAAACATCATAATAAAGACACATGAGTAGAACCATAATGATAGCCGTCTATTATTATTGATAAACAAAAGAGAATACAACCAAGTTCTGACGTCAAATCCTCCTTTGGCTGCATGATCAGAAACACATGCCTTGCAAAGCTTGTAGGGGATGGGGAACAAGCTTCTCTCTCCTTGGTTACTTGGACATGGATCTCCTCCTTAAAGATTTAGCCTCATAGGGATGAACAAGGCCTCTTGCAACATGAGCTTAGCAATTCTTAGACTTTGGGACTTAGATTTGGGAGCTTGAAGAGTAGAATTACTAACTCGCTTGTCAAAGGGAAAAGAACAAGCTTATATAGAGGTAGGAGGAGTAGATAAGACCATCCAGTTGATTCATGGGATTGTCCTTATCATTAGGAAGCTTCCATGAGAGGTGGAGAACTACTTCCCTCCTTGGGAGATTCGAAGGCCAACTGAACTAACCCAAACTATAATCAGTTCATGGATAGGGTAGAAGAAACCTTCGGAAGTTTGTTTGTTAAAAACTTTACCCAACTGGTTTGGCGCTAGTGCGACTCTGAGGCAGAGCACTAGTTGGCGTGCCCTCTTTGGAGGATTTCCCCTATTGGCGCGAGTGATACACTGTGGAATAGCGCCAATGGAGAAAGGGATATATTTTTGGGTATTTTGCAGAAGGTGTCTTCAGGGCATATGAAGTACATACTCTAAGGGATACAATGCAGGTGTTTTCAAGTTATGTCACTTCTCACAGGTCCTGGAATAGGTCCTCCAATGTACGGGAGAAGAGGTAACAGGGATGGTGACAAAATACTGTGTAACAGGGTGGAACTCTGGAACTACCTCCTACCCACAGCCTCAGATGTCCTTTAATCCTTAGTTACCCTTTTTAGCGACATTGGAATTACCAGACATGTCCAAACTAACAAACGAACCCATTCTTCATAATCCGTATTGGCCGCCGGTTCCAACTAAAATTCCAAGTGATTGTTCCAAGTTTGATGGAAAAGCTAGAGAAGATCCCTAGGCTCATGTTATGACGTATCATCTATGGTGCTCATCAAACTCATGGCTTGATGATTCAATATGAGTTCGCCTTTTTCAACAGACTCTCACTGGCTCTGCTGCTAAGTGGTATATTGAGTTAGGTCGCAGATATTTTCAGGACTTTAACTCGTTAGCTATGGCATTTTTAACTCATTTTTAGTTGCCGATTCGATATGAAACGAGAACACATCTCCTGACATCCTTAAAACAGACTATGGCCACACATATCTCCGATCATATTCATGAATGGAGGTGACGTCGCCATTTTATTAAGTTTTTGATTCCCGATCAGCTTCTGACTGACTCGTTTACAACTTCATTTGTCGGTCCAATAGCTTGGGGCATTGCTATGGGGGCATGTGTAACTGAAGAGAAAGCTATTGCACATGCTCAGTACCTTGACTTGGTTTACTCCCAGTCCAGTATGTTATATGATTATTTGCTTGATGCTTCGAGGCTCGAAACTTCCAAGGCTCCACCAACAACATCTGTTGATGGTGTCATTGGTTCTGTCAATCCACCCTCTAAGAAATCTTCCATGAACTCGAGGAAGAAAAAGTCAAATGACTCAAATGAAAATACTTGTCAGGTTGTACCCAATGCTAGTAATACTTCCGAGGTGAATGTCGTCTAGTCCACCATGGAAGAAAAAGCCTCAAAAGGGAAAAAGAAGGGAAAAGGAAAGAATAAAACCGAACAGCTGAAGCAGGATTCCCCTAAACCTCCACCCGAGGAGGGTGCCAAACACAAACCTAAGTATCCTTGCCTTATCTATGGCAAGGATCACTATACCAAAGACTGTCCAAGGCATTCTAAAGTTAGTCATTTGTTGAAAGGTACCCCTGGAACTCTTGTCGTGCTCAAAGAGACTTTTCCCTCGCAAAAAACTCAAATGGTGGTTGATCCATCTCAATCCTCTTCTCCCTTTGGTTCTTAGGTATTTATGGCTGGGACGATTCTCGTCCACATTAGTACTCGGGAAAAAGAGTATATGTCGGCTACCAAGAAGGAGCCTAAGGTCCTCTCTAATACTCCTCCATCCAGTTTTGGTCCCCTTCATATTGAGTGACCTAGCACTGAAACAGTCATCCAACCTCCTCCTAAAGGCGTACTCCAGAAATCTTCATAAACCCTAATGCTCATGTTGCTTAGCACTATAGCATTGTTGAGGACTTGGCCCAAGCTCCGTCAGCTATGTCTACATTATAAGTTCTCTAGAGCTGCCCCTCTCGTAGGAAGTCTTTACTATTGGCCATCGGTGGCATTGACCCGACCAACTCAGATTTGATTACTTTTGACCTAGACAGTCATATACTGAGGCTGCCTAACCAAATTGTCTTCCTTATTTAGGTCATCATCAATTCCAAAACGATTCATCGTACCATCATTGATGAAGGCACTTCTACTTGCATAATGTCTGTTACTTGTTGGAAGGCTATTGGTTCTCTGACTTTGAGCCAGTCTCCTACGACCTTGGAAGCCTTTGATAGGAGAGAGTCGCGTCCTTATGGTATACTCCAATGCTTGCCCATTACATTGGAAGGAAAGGCATTCAAAGTAGAGGTCGAAGTTGTCGATGCAAATTTAACTTACAACATCCTCTAAGGATGAAGTTGGACATATGCCATGCGAGCCGTGGCCTCATCTCTATTCCGTGTCATTCATTTCCCTCATCAGGGGAAAGTCTTCATGGTGGACCAGCTCTCCTTCTTCGCCTCTTCCTCCGATGGCAACGTGCCTTTCGTGGAGCATACCCCAATTCCTTTTGAGAGTGTGGGTGCTGGACTCTTTAAAGATCCTACCCTTATGGGTGTTTTTTCACAACCACCTCCCAACATCTTCCCCATTAATATGATTTATGTTCGCTCTAATCCATGGGTTCTTCCTCCTACCAATCAGATAGAATCCTGGGGTGATGAGATGTCGTTGAGTCCTGCCAAGCTCAACTACGTCGAAATTGTTTCTACATCGGCTCCATCTTCTGAATCTACTCCTTCGAGCAGAGCTCTCAACTCATACATGCAACCCCCTTGGCTTGGAGATAACACTTCTTCAGACCCGTTATAGGAAATTTTTCCTTCTGATGAAGCGATCATTGAGACTATGTCTTTTGAGGAACCCCCTTTGCCTAATCATCACCATCATTCCTCATTTCTACCTACCCATCAGGAAATGCTTACTTGTATTGAGCGATTTGCTTCTTGTTTCCCCTTTCAACCTCTTCAGACACCTATTTAGATCCATCAAGTGTCTTTTGAAGCAAATATGAGGAACATCACGCAAACTCAGGCAATAGACATCTCTATTAAACCAGGGTTTGTTGAGCACATCCATGCTGGAGTATCTTGTACTCCGGAGGAGATTCAACTTTATACAGGTCTTTTTCACAAATTTTGTGATGTGTTTGCCTGGTCTTATGAAAAGATGCCCAACATCGATCCTAGCATCGTGGTGCATGAGATACCTACCTATCTGGTTGCTAAACCTGTTCGACAGCATCTACGCCCTGTGCAGCCCCGAAAGGCTGCATATATTAAGGCGGAAGTTGAAAAGCTTCTTAAGGCTGATTTATTTAACCCATGCCACTCACAGATTGGGTCTCTAATATTGTCCCTATCACTAAAACACAGGGCACTATCAGGGTATGTGTTGATTATCATGATATTATTTGAGCTTGTCCTAAAGATAACTTCCCTACACCCTCCATTGACCAGCTCATTGATGAGTGTGCCGAGAGTGAAATATAGTTATTCAAGGACTACTTTTCTGGTTATAACCAGATTAATATTTCCCCTATTGATGAACACAAGACCACCTTTATCTGTCCGTGGGGAACTTTCGCTTATAAGAAACTCCCTTTCAGCTTAAAAAATATCAGTGCCACCTTCCAACGTGCAATGTCTTACGTGTTTCATGATATTTGACACATTGTGCAGCCTTACTTAGATGACCTTCCAGCTCATTCAGTAAAACGCCAAGACCATATTACCCACCTTCACCAAGTTTTTCTCCATTGTAGACACTATCGTATCCGGCTCAATCCACATAAGTGTGTCTTCTATGTTGAGTTTGGCAAACTTCTTGAGTTCATCGTCTCCCGAGAGGGTATCCATTTGGATCCCCTTAAAGTTGAAGCCATCCTGAATCCTCCTCCCCTTGTATCTTTGAAACAATTGTAGAGTTTGCAGGAAAAATATTTTTTTTACGACGATTCATTCCAAATTATGCCGAAGTGGCTAAAGGCTATACATGGTTATTAAAATGCAACACCCCTTTTCATTGGGATACCACTACACAAGAGTCATTCGAGCACCTTAAGGTTCTCCTTATTTCTACTCCTTTGTTACATCCCCCTGATTATCACCAGGACTACACTCTTTACTTAGCCTCTGCTAATACCACCATTGGCATGGTTCTACTTCAAGACAATGATGATGGTACTGAGCGTGTTGCTTATTATTTCAGCCACTCTTTATTCCCATGTCGAGAAGTTGGCATTGGCTGTTGTTTGTGCCGTCCAACGTTTCCACCATTATATAGTATTGTGCACCACGGCAGTGATTTTTGATTGCAACCCGATGATGTACATTTTGTCACGTCAGTTACTGGGGGGAAATACTCAAAGTGGATTGTCATCCTCCATGAGTTCAACTTGGAGTTCACCACTACCAATTCCAAGAATTCCCTCGTCTTTGCTAAGTTCTTTGCTCTCTGCCATCTGTTACCGTGCCCTCTCAGTTAGAGGACCATATTCCGGATGAAACTCTGTTCTTGATTAGCACCCTCGATCCTTGGTACGGGGATATTATTATCTATCTGCAGACATCCTCCTTTTTCCCTGATTTGTCCAAGGATGCTCGGCAAAAAATTCACCATCAGTCTCAACCTTATCACATTATTGGGGACACCCTGTACCGACTCAGCGCCAAATCTATCCTCCGCCGATGTTTAACACTCGAGGAAGACGAATGAGTTCTAAATGACTACCATTCTGGCACCTATGGTGGTCACATGTCCAGATATGCCACTACTCAGAAGATTCTTTGTGCTAGTTGTTTTTGGCCCTCCATCTTCAAGGATTACATTCTTGTCGTCCGCTCTTGTCATGACTGCCAAATTTACCAACGGAAAATGCACACGCCGTCTGCTCCATTGCACCCTGTTGTTACCGTTGGCCCTTTTGCCAAATGGGGCATTTATTATATGACCTGTAACCCTCGCTCGGCTGGGGGCATGGGTATATCATCATTTCCATTGATTATTTCACAAAATGGGTCGAGGCGATGCCTACACTATCTGAGGACAGTCACACAGAAACACAATTTTTGTTCAATCATGTTATTTCATGATTCAAAGTCCCTCAGGCTATCGTCATTGATCACGGCAAACACTTCCATAATCATACAATGACCGAGTTAACAATCAGTTGGGCCTACGGCATTTAGCTTGACACCATACTATCCTCAAGCCAATGGCCAAGTGGAAGTTGTCAACAAAGTTCTAGTTACAATTCTTCAACGCACTATTGGCATGCACAAGTCCAATTGGCATTTGATGTTGTTCTCCACCTTATGAGCCTACCAAACATCAGTGAAGGATGCCACTGGGTTCACACCGTTCCAATTGGTTTACGGTCTAGAGGCTACCCTTCCGATTGAGTGTGAGATCCCTTCTTTGAAATTAGCTGTCGAATTACTCCCCAACACTACTCTGGTAGAAGAATGCCTTCTCTAACTAGAGAAACTAGATGAAACCTGTCGACTAGCCTCTCTAGCTATTGAAGCACAGAAGAAGAGAGTGAAAACTCACTTTGATCATATTGTCCATCCTCGTTCTTTTGTTGAAGGATATTCAGTCCTGCTTTATGATCAAGCAAATGATAAGCTGGGGGCAGGCAAATTTGAGCCTATGTGGCATGGGCCTTATATTGTAAAGAAAGTTTTGCAAAAAGTGGCCTATGAGCTGACTGATTATGAAGGGAACCCTCTAGATAAGCCCTGAAATGGGCTTTATCTGAAAAAATATTACACATGAACCCCATGCACTCTGATTTGTACATACATGTGTCCTCAGCAGGTGTGTTGTGTGTGTGTTTATTTTCATGATTTGGCTTGGTGTGTAGGCATAATTGCCACTTATTGCGTCTTTGCTTCGTATGTAGATGTCTAGTACACCTTATGTTGGTTTCGCTGATTGTGCCTGCCGTAGTACACACAACCTGTCTTCTGCGGCATGGGTGACCTACAATCCTCACGGTGAGTTAGTAGACCTTCAAGGTGTTTTTCTGGGTTGTACCACAAACAATGTCGCTGAATATAGTGTTGTTATTGAATTACTGACTGGGGCTATTAACCTTGGAATTCGTGCATTGGTTGTGAATCTCGACTCTCAGCTTCTTGTCCACCAGCTTAATGGGCATTATTCTGTCAGAGCTCATCAGATTTTTAGGTTGTATTTACATGTTAAATATTTAGAAATGAATTTTGATTTTATCACATATCAACACATTCCAAGACGATTAAACACGTTAATTGATGCATTAGTCAACCATGTATTAGACAGACATTTGCGTAACATGTAATCAAAATAGCATATAGAAGTATTCTAAACACAATAATGAACCATAGGAATATATATATATATCGTGTGGCACATCGAGGCGCTCAAAAAATAAATGTATATGTCCAAATAGAGTCTGTGTTCTCCATACATCCAAGACACATGTCTCTCAAAAAATCAGTAGGAAATAAAGCCTAGGTGTCTATTGTAGTGGGTTATGCTCCCTATAGCACATCACTGCTTGTGCAACCCATCTCAATAGTCGGTGCACCCTAGGTATCACCCCTACTGTATGAATTTGGAACTCTATGGGGACCTCCTTGATCCCCATGTAATCAGGGATCCTCGCTGTCAGACCCTCGAGAGTTTGGGCCACTATCTCTATCGAATCGCCAGCTGGAGGAGCCAAGGCTAGCTCTCTAATACCCTATGGGTCCCTCCACACCTCTGGAGCCAGTCCTATAGGCCTCACTGGTCCCATATATGCAAATACCATAAAGTACCTCATTAGGACGTATGCATGAAAAAATCCAAAAAACATCATAAAAGATAAAATAAAAAAATAGTGTGATCAAGTGCTTTACTACCATCATCCCACTGCTCGTCAGGGGGTAGGAGCATATCAGGATCCCCACAAAAGTCCATCCCAACATATGGTTAGTCGTTAATAAAGATCATCTGGCACTCCAACCACTCACAAAACAATGTCCCCCATGACACTGGGCGTCTGCCACCTCCTCGTGGCATAACGTGGGCTCGCCATGTGATCCTAGTCTCTCGCGGTTTGGACGCATCCAAGTCCATATCTTGCAATTGCAATGCTGGCACTCGCTCCAGCATGAGCATGATCAAGATAGACCCATAGCCAAACTGTTTCGTCTCTCCTCAACGATAGCTGGTAAGTTGTCTCTTCATGTTAGTCGTCACTATTTCTGCCCAGTAGAACATGGTCGGATTAAAGCATTCGAGAGCCAACCGTAGTTGGGTCTTCGATGCCTCGTGTTGGTCTTGGGAGCCTTCTACCCTTGTCACCGTAAAGAGAACTGCACGAAGAACCAAGTCTTCCACCGTTAGAATTGCTACCTTCTCAATATTTGTTTTGTGTGCCTGGGGGCACACTCATGCCATCAACATCTCTAGTGATTTGCCCCCCCGGGATGTTGGCCCTCTAGGATCGGCCTCTCACTGTGACGGGACAATCTGGTCAAAAAATAAATGTCTGTTGCATTAAACTCAATGTCTCGACCTCACATTATGAATTTTCCGCCTGTTGGGTTCCATGCATGGATTATCAACTCTAGCAAATCGGGTTGGGCCCGAAGGTGCGGAGTAAGGAAGAATTTTAACAACCAACATGCACGTAAAGCATTTCGGCACCCAGCATCAACAAAAGCTTCCTCATCGTTAACATCGTGAGTTTGTTCCTGCCAGAAAAATGACTTGATGCCCTGCATGATGAGAAAAAATGAATTAGAACTTCATTTATAAATTTGAATTCATAATATACACAAAAAATTAATTTTGCATCGTCATTGCGACTGTTTTTAAAATAGTCACGATGGTGTGAAGTTGAAAATTCATTTTTCTCGTGGTTATCGTGAGAATACATCATATTCTCGTGATGATCGGAAAATTTTATGTGTAAATCATGTTCGGTCATTGCAGACCCGAGCGGCATACCCGCGATGACCGAGCAGTGGACTCTGACTCAAAAATCTATCTAAAATTACATGTATAACAGTAAAATCCATGAAAAGACTATTGAAATGAAGCGTAGGAAGAAGTCTACTTACTTGATAGAAGTTTCATGGTGAATCGTCAACAAATGAGGCTGGAATTAGCTTGGGAAATTTCTCTGGTTGGTGCTCCAAATGCTCCAATGGTAAAATGAATAGTGCAAATGGTAAAAACAATGAATTACCTCCTTTTTATAATAGTTTTTTGAAATATTTAAAATTTTCACTTAGAATGTGGGTATTTAACATTTTTATTGCATATTTATTTTGATTTTTGGTTTCTAACTATGTTTCCGCATATATTAATCATTTATGTCAAATAGGTTTTACGTTTGACGTGTTTTGTGCAGAACTACAGGTCACAAAGTTACATTATACTTTGTGTGCACTCGGTCTGTAAAGTCTTCTTTAACGCTCTTTTCTAACTTAAAAGATGAAAAGATGGCCGAGTTGTCCCATTTGACTTGTTAAACAAAATGAGAGGCGGTCTTCTTTAAGCTCTTTTCTGACCGTGTAAACATGAAAATATTTCTGAGCTTTTGTCATTTCAGGCTCGTTACTGGTTATGAAACAACGTGGTTTTGATCACTTTTATACTTTTCAGGTTGAGGTCACTAATCATGAAAAGTAATCCTTGATCGTAATGGTCAAGCGGTTCTTTCGAGTATTGTTTTATATTTTTTCGAGCTCGAGAGACACAAATATACGAAAAAGGACCCCCCTGGAGTTTCCTTTTCCGTGTCTTTTTCAAACTCCCTAAACATGAAAAAGACTTCAAGTTTTACCTATGTCCGACTTGTTAAACCATGACCACATTGGACTCGTCACCATGACGAGACTCAAGCTTCTCCTCCCTAAGGCTCATTAAAATATTACTAGGTTGGATTCGACCAAAGGTCAAACTTATATTACAAGCATATGCTATCCCCTTCAAGCTTGCTTTAAAAAATAATTGGGGTACTCACCAATAATGGTGGGGGGAAAATTTTGAAATCATCACTGATTGTCTATGGCAGCTAGTCACTCTTGAACATCGACACTTCTACTTCTTGTCGGGTTGGGATATCCATACATCGTCATTTGGCCTTCCACAGGTTTGGGTTGTCAATTAGCCTCATTCCATCTAATCCATGCTGTCTCCATTAAGCCTCTAATCCCTTGGTACCTAAATGCTGCCACTCTTGGGTCGTGTCGCTGACATGTTCAAGAGTATAATCCTTCTGCAATTTACATCCTCACCTTTTCATTTGATATTTTGTTTCACCATCTACCACTTGTTCCTTGTCTCATGTCATTGATGGGGGGAAACATTATGGCCCTCTTGCGACAGGTCGTCTCCTATTGACATCAGTTCATTATCCAAGAGATTGATCTAGAGATCCCTTTTGGTACCTTGGAGCTTGCATGCCTCAATGGCAAGTTCTTCATGCCTAACGGTCAACTTATATCATTGGTCGTTGATTGGGTGATTCCACGAGTGTTCAACTTTAGCTCATTCTTCACACTTCATGGATTGTACTGGACAGTACCTTGAGAACCATTGGCATTATTGTTGGTTTCTCTCGCGCTTGTTAATAGTTTTCATCATCGAACGGTAATCAAGCGACTTTCTCTCATGCTTGACTTCAACACCTCTATTTTCATGTTAGAATTTGTACTATGATCAGTTGGGTTCAAGACCCTAAACTTAGATTACACATGTTCGAGCTGCGTGGATTGGTTCGTGATTACATGACTCATTGATGGATCGCTACGACCATACCTGAGTCTTCATCGATGGATGCGACCATACCTTTATCATTATCATGGTCTTATTAGCTGGATGGCTACATCCATACCACAGACCTAATTTGTATGTCTTTTGGATTGTTGTGTCCATGCCTAGACTACATGTATTTCACTATCAGAGATATCAGCGGTACTTGCATCTGTAGGTTCTTCTAGATGGTGTTCTAGCTCAGTCAATTTCATAAAGCATTTCACCCCTCCCACTCTCTTAGGCTTCATACTTTAGGGGGCATATGTTACAAAGTAATTTTTCACTACCTTCACTCCCAGTCCTTCTACTGTGTCATGTGTCCAAGTCAAACATGCTCATATTGAACAAATGCTCTCTTATGCTGCTAATTAACCCACTTTTCCTAAGTTATTTGTCTCATCACTGCTGTGGACTTAATATATGCGCTGAACGGTGCTCATAAACAGTCCAATTGCGCTTCCAGCACAGAAGTACATCTGTTTCCAATGATGGTTTGATTTCATGCCTCGTCGCAAGGCTATTTGATATCTTTAGCAACGATCTAACTAGCTACATTACTTACTAGCGATGTCGGCGCTAAGGATCTATTATAAACCCGTGATGACCTAGATTGGGCGAATTTGTTCTAACATTCGACCTTCTAGATGACTCCAGACCTGGTTGTTGGCCTAGTTTGTGTCGCCCTTCTTTCCCTGGTATTGAAGTTCCGTCAATTGTGCTACCTTCCTTGGGGATAAGCTCTCTCTTCCACCTTTGATGGAGACTCCTCCTATTTAAACACTCACCTTTGATATGATCAACTAGTTATAAAATTCTTGGATTAAGCAATGTTGTTAGTGTTTTGAGTTTGATAGATAACTGGTGTGTGTGTGACAAGTATGAGAGTGTTGATAGCTTGTGGAAGGTTGTGAAGTGCCCTTGACTTTATGTAAAACTTATGAGTGAGAGAGAGACTTTGTATGTTGGGAGATCCATCTTTAAAAGGTGAATACTTGAAGAACATGCTGGCTGGATTCCTTTGAAAAGGCTTGTGATGTCAAGACTTTGGTTGTAAGCTTGCTCTTATTTCATTATTAATACAATCAATGATGATTTCCTATGTCTTGTATGTAATTTACTTGATAGCTCATGACTTCTTGAATTTGTGAGTAAATAGATCATTGTTGTTTTCTGGTTACATGCTTTGTTGTATTTCCTTTGCATTGTTTCAGGTTGATCACTCATTGAGGAGAAGGAAGTGAAAGTTGGAGCAACACAATGGAACTCCATTGACCACCGGTTGAGGTAGGCCTCCAACTATGACTGTTTAAGGAAAGCTATTGTTGATCTATCCTTGTTTGTGACTAGACCCAATTTAGGTCTAGAGGGGTTGCCTCTATCCACAGAGGGAACACTTTCTTGCATCAAAGTTGCACAAATGCATTGAAATAAACCTATCTCTAAGCCCAGAAAATGTGAATTCTTAATGACTGAAGGGGCTGTGTTAGGTCATTCAATATCTCAACGAGGACTTGAGGTAGACTCAAATAAAATAGCAATCATCCAAAGGTTTTCACCTCCACAGAAGTAGAGGGATGTTAGGAGTTTCTTGGGGTTATTTGGATACTACCAAAGGTTCCTAAAGGACTTCACCAAGTTGGCCTCTCCTTATTTGTGTTGTTGGCCAAAGATTTAGAGTTTATATGGTCAAAAATTTGTCAAGAGGCCTTAGACATTTTAAAGGGTAAGTTAACCACTACACCAATTCTTCAATGCCCAAGTTGGGCCCTCCCTTTTCATATTCATGTTGATGCCTCACACAAATCCATAGGAGTGGCCTTAGGTCAGGTAGAGGAGAAATTGCCCTATGCCATCTATTTTATCATTAAGAACCTGTCGAAGGCTGAGCTAAATTATACTGTGACTGAGAAGGAACTCCTGGCTATTGTGCATTCATTAAACAAATTTAGGCATTACATTACATGCTACCAAACATTGTGCATACTAACCATGCTGCAATCAAATATTTAATGAACAAACTAGATGTGAACGCTAGAATTATAAGATGGTTACTTTTATTACAACAGTTTGATATAACTATTGTTGATAAGCATGGTAAGGAAAATGTTGTTGCAGGCTTTCTATCTAGGATGAACCTACCTACAGGTGAAGAAGGAATGGTGGATGACTAGTTACCATATGAGAATTTGTTTGTTATTTCAGTTCTCTCCCCATGGTTTGCTGGTATAGAAAACTATTTGGTATCATCACAATTCCCACCAAACTTGCCCTCCAAAGAAAAGAGAAAGATACTTAGGAAAAGCACCCCCTTCACCTAGATTGGGGGAAATCTTTTCAAACTTGGCCCAGATAAAATCTTGAGAAGATGTATAATGGAAGAGGAAGTTTTTGTTAGAAAATTACATATTATAGAGCAATGAAACACATAAAATATTGCAGAAATATAAACACAGAAAATGCATAAAACAAGAGACAGACAGATATATGTGGTTCACCTAGTTTGGGCTACGCCCACAAAGAAATAACCATTCCTTTTATTATATCATCCAGCAAACTAAAAAGATACAACCTACAATAGATCCATTGTAACTCCCTCTTCGCTCTCAATCTCCTCTCTTTTCCTCACTTAGAATACAGATATACATAGACGCAATACAATTCCCTCATATATAGTGAGGGGTTGCCTTCTAGGGAAGAAAAACCCTAAATTAAACATAACTTCTACCATCAGATCATCCACCTAATGAACAACTCAGATTGACTAGAAATTACTAGACTTTTACAAGGCAATTTTACATCTATTTTTAGTTTCAAGGGCGCAGCCCCCGAACCCCCATCGGGGACCGTTGGCCCCCAGACCCCCTAGCTGGGGGGATTAGCCCCACGTAACCCCCCGTGTGGAGGGGTGTACAGTCTTCCTAGGGTATACATCTAACTGAAACCTTTGAATATAGAAGATAATCAAGCTCCACACCCAATAGTTTTTGACATCCTTCTAACCTATCATGATGGGCCTTGTGGAGGTTACTTTTCAGCAAAGCAGACAACATTCAAAGTGTTACAAGTAGGCTATTATTGGCCCACTCTTGATCACGATGTGAAAAAATACATTAGTCAGTGTGATCGGTGCCAGAGGATGGGAAAGCCTACTCTAAGAGATGAAATTACCCTACAACCTCAAGTGACTTTCAAGCCATTTGACAAGTGGTGCATGGACTTCATTGGGCCTATCAACCCTCCTTCAAAGCAAAAAAAATACATTATTGTGTGTACTGATTATTTGACTATGTGGGCTAAAATCAAGGCGATTAAGGCAGCAACAAGAGAGAAGGTGGCTGAGTTCCTAATTGAGAATGTACTCTACAAATTTGGGTACCCTAGAGAGCTAGTCATAGACCAAGGCAGCTAGTTTACCTCCAACGTGATTTAAGCACTGCTCAACCATCACAAAATCAAGCATAGGACCTCCACTCCTTATCATTCACAAGCTAATGGGCAAGTGGAGATGACCAACAGGGCACTAGAGAGCATATTAACCAAGGTAGTGAGCAGTGGTAGGAAGGATTGGGTAGAGAGACTAGTTGAGGCCACCTGGGCCTATAATACAACATGGAAGACCACCACTGGATATGCACCCTATGAGGTGGTCTATGGGAAAAAGGCTTTGTTTTCCATTGAGTTTGAATGTAACACATTGAGGATGGCAGCCCAACTAGATTTAGATCTTAGTCATGCACAAAAAGAAAGATTGTTCCATTTGCATGACTTGGATGAATTCAGAATGCAAGACCTCCTACATACAAAGATAGTTTAGCTTTAGAGGAAGATCTAGCATGATAAGCATATTAAGGAAAAGCAATTTCAAGAGGGTGATTGGGCATTGTTATATGATTGTAGGTATAAAGACTTCAAGGGCAAGCTAAGGACAAGATGGCTCAGACCTTATGTGGTGGAAAGATGCCATGATAATGGTTCAGTGAAAATCAGAATTATAGATGAAGAAGCCATTCCATTGCTTCTTAATGGACATCGATTGAAAATGTACAAGAGGCCATTATCAAAGCAAGATTTCATTGACAATATCAATAACACAGTGATGATGGTGGAGCAAGTTCCAGCTCCTCCCTCATCAGTTCACTGAAAAAAAGAAAAGGAAGAAAGAAAAAGGACTCAGGTGAAAGCCTCCATGAGGTGCTTGAGTCCCATATTTCGGTTGAAAACCTTGTGAGGCAGCCAAAAGGATGAGAAAAAATTATAAAGAAGAATAAGAAGATCCTTGGGTGAAAACCTTCCTTGAGGTGGCCAAGGAAAACATCTAGGGTGAAAACCTCTCTGAGGTAGCCTAGGTGTTTTTAAAAAAAATAAGAGATAAAAAGATGTAATTGTTATTTGTAGGTCAAGGAGCAAAAAGAGTATCCAAAGGGAACTCTGCCTCACACATGTCCATCTCCTCCACTCCTTACCATGCATCACTCCATCATTTCTATCGTTTTCCACTCCACTGCTTCAATTTATACGTAGACTGTGTTTTCTACAGGATCCCCTGTATTCCTATAGGATCCTCTAAGACCTACAGGATGATCCTGTAGGAAATCTTGTAGTAGCGTATCCTACAGAATTTCAATCATCAGCTACAGGTCTTCACTAGGATGATCCAGGAGCTCCAAACATTAGACAGTAGAAAGCAGTGGAGGAAGAAGAATGACCATGTAGCAAATAAACATTGTCGCACCTATGATCTTCGACACCTGCAGCATGGCATCAAGACCATAGATAAAAAAGAGTGAAAATAGATTTAGTTTAGTTTTCTTGCTTACACATTACTTTGGTTTGATGGTCTTTACATTTGTAACTTAGATAACAACATTAGGTTAGCATTGATTTAGCATTTCTACTTAGCATAGTTGTTTAAATGGTTAATTAGTATATGGGGTAATTTAGCATTACATGTTGTTTTCTTCATTATTATAGTAGAGTAGCTCACTTAGAATAGATCTGTTCTTATTCTATCAAAGAATCATGCTTCTTTTGACTCTATAAAAGTTTGGCTTGGAATCCTTGAGGTCTCTCACTATATGAACAATGAAAACATGTCGGACCCTCACTTCTACTTGTGCATATTGCACTATCACCTCCAAGTTTGTATGAACCCCAAGTTGATAAGTAAAGTTGGTAGCCCTGGAGTTGTAGCATCCTTGCTGTAATATTGGTGCTAATCAGCAGACTGCCTCATCTGACCACTAATCATGGTGCTGAAAACTATGCTTGACTCTTGTGGGTATGGGACTATGGGATGGCTACATATTTATAAGAGCGATCCATAATTCAACAACACATACCAGACACTCCTAGAAGGAAACAAATTTCCAAATTTTCAACTCCAAGATGCATTTTTTTTTCCATCTAGGACACCTCTATGTTCCTTCAAGAAAGCATGCTAAGATGATTTGGGAGGCGCACTATAGGCGAGTCACTAGACATTTCGGTGTAGAGAAAATAGTCCCAGTGTTGGAGAAGTATTTTGATTAGCCAAACCTTCGACATTATGTTGGGTAGTACATCAGATAAAGAACTACTTGTGCCATTTCCAAAACTTACCATCAAGAAGCAAGGCCTATATACTCCTTTTCCTACTGCAAGTTGACCTTGGGAATCCATATCCATGGATAACATGTTAGGCATTCCTTCTACTAACTATGGAAATGACTATGTTTTCATGGTCGTTGACAGATTCTTGAAGATGGTCATTCTGGCGGCCTGCAATAATATTATCACAACATAATCCATTGCTAAGCTCTTCTGTGAACAAGTGTGGGTGCACTTTGGGATCCCATGATCCATTATCTCATATTAGGATAGTAGGTTCTTAAGAACATTTTATTAAATTATCTAGTCAATGTTGGATACCAAGCTCACTAAGTCCAAGACGTTCCACCCCTAAACTGATGGCCAAACAAAGGTTGTGAACAGCATGATTTCACACATTTTACACATGTACAACTCAAAGGATGCATGCACATGGGATGAAATCCTCCCCTTTGTGCAACACACCTTAAACAAAGCTCCCTATAACTCAATTGGCTAAAACCTTTCCAGTCTGAAGCTAACAATGTTAACAACTTTGTTGAGCACATTTCACACATCCTCCAGTAGGTCCATGAGATACTGGATAGCACCAATGTTAAGTATAAGCAGCGACATGATCAACATTAAGTGCCATACAAATTCTAGGTGGGTGACAAATTTTGGCTACATTTGCAAAAGGAATGTCTCACTGGTCCCTACTACAAGCTTCACCCATAATGATATGGGTTGTATACTATCACAATGCCTTCAAGCTTAGTATTCCACCATTCCTTGGCATGCATCGAATATTCAATGTGGACAGCCTTTGACCATACTTTCCAACATTATTGGATAGATCTGTTATTACAAAAAAACTCACACAAATAGAGTTGAACCCAGACTACATGGAATAGGCCACAAATGGTCAAATCATGGACATGCAGATCAAGAACACTAGCCAATAAATGATCCATCTATATCGATTTGTCAAAGTGGGCCAACTCCTTCACTAGGGCAAGTGGTTCACCTCATAGAGGCTCAACACACATTGGGGACCATTGCTTCCTAAGGAGGTGGACTAATATTAGTGGATATTGGTATCCACCCTCCTATTCCACCTAAAACTCCAATTGGTTTCATCAGTTACCTTGTTTGTAGCAGCATTTACTATTTTTAGTATTTTTTTGGTTCCTAAACTACTAGAGCAGTTTTGACCCCCTAAACAACTTTTTTTTTAGGTCTGCAGTAGGCCCTCAAGTATAGGCATGGCCACAACAAATCTTGTATTACCTAGAGAGATATTTCCAACAAGCTATCATGCATTCCAAACATAGATAATATGACCAAGATACGACCCCGGAAAGTTGGTTGCCTAACTAACCCCAACAAGGCCCACAAACTCTTGTCGTTCCATCTCCTAGGGTTATGTTTTTGGTTGTTTAGGGTTTTCCCTTGTTGTTCACTAATAAAAAGGACCTTGAGTCTCATTGTAACACACATCAAAGGCATGTAGCTACCACATCTCTTCTTAAAGATAAGCTACCATCACCCGAGCTAGTTTATTTCCATTTCTGTATGTAAGCATATTTCAGTTCTTTGATATTAATGAAATGAAGTTTTTTTTTTGTTGCATCTCTTTGTTTATGTGTATTTTTGTATTTTATTATGTTCTGGCATAAGTTTGGATAAGTGGTATCAGAGTGGTTTTCTCTTTCTCTATTTTTCTTTTCATGTTCCAAATGAGGTCAGGGTATAAGGATTTATGGCTCAAACTGGTTGAACCTTTGCAAAGCCAACCTTGCAGACCCCCGTGACCTCCCATGGTAGAAGAAAATAAATATGAGCGGGTGGGATGGCATTTCAAAATATTTCTCGAGGAATCGCTCGAGCGACAAAGAAATGTGATGATGGATAACTTTGCCCAGATCCTTTGGTGGCCACCCACAAGTAACACATCTTCATCCAGTAGCCACTCTCGAGGTACCACTCCTTTAAAGTTACAAGTTAACTTTGATATTCCAATAGTTGAAGTCCATATAGATGCAGACACCATAGATATATGGTTAAATTTGCTGGAAGGATATTTTTCAGCTCATGAATTTTCCAATTGAGAAAAGCACCTTTTTACTCATCAAAGCCTTCCGACATGTCAAGGACTGGTGGGAAACCTACTGTGAACAAAATGACATGAACGAGTCCTCACTATTGGGTAGTGGATCTCCCCATAGTATGGATTTTAGGGCTTAAAGCCCAAGTTTTGGTCAATGTAATGCAAAGACCCTGCGAAATGCAGGCACAAAGCACGAGAGTGTAGGGTTGTCCACCCTAAGATAATGTAATCTAATGTAAAGTGTGTCAACCTACCCATGGTCTGTGAACCATGGGATTGTATAAATAGAGTGAGGCTCTAAGTGTAAATTCAGTTTAGAGTTTTTGATAAGAAAAGGATAGATGCGAAGGCATGGTTAGAAGATAGAAGTGGATCTAAAGGTATTGGGTCATAGTGGTAGGTAGAGGCTCTGTAGTTGAGTGCGTAGAAGCGTAATAGAGTCCGCAACTGAGTGCGTGGACCCCTGCAGCTCAGTGCATAGGGAAGAGTCAGGTTTGTAACTGAACTTGAGTATTATTAAAGATAAGATTGATTCATAATATTGTGCATTTATTTGTAGATCTATATTTCTATGTTCTGGTTATCTTTATGCATTTATATTGTTTTCAAGTACACACACTAATATAAGAGTTGAATAAGTAATAATAATATTTGGCCTGCACAAACTAAGTCAAGCACTAATAGAATAGCCCAGTAAGGATCAAATCAGAATAATATGGTATTCAAAAAGGTGCGCATAGTTTACGAAGAATAGAAAGTTGTGTGGAGTAGTGTAGCATGCAGATTAGGATCGCGGACCTCCAGAACCCTCATCAATACATCCTTATGGTGTAGAAACCTAGTTCCAACACCCTCCCATACTACTTCGAGTGAGACCTCAATCTACACTCAGCTGGCTATTGCTAAAAGGGTTAGTAGTACCAAGATTTTCTTGGCTAAACTCACTACTGATCGTAGGTTAGGCCCCACATAGCTAACAAATAGTTCCATTTCCGAGACTGGGATCTGCCTAAGTGATGGCTTAATGGGGCCTGACCTAGGTTTAGAAATGTTTAGCCAAACAAATCCTGACACTGTCGGCCCTTTCAGCAACAGTCCGTAGAGTGCAGATTGAAGTCTCACCCAAGGTAGTATGGAGGGTGTTGGGACCAGATTTTCATACCCTAGGGATGTCTTGTTGTGGTCTGGGTTAGCACAAAGCGATCTTACATGGAGTGTTTCTTCTGTGCAACTGTCCTCTTTGGAGCAACTACCTTAGTCAAGCATGAGTGCAATTTACCCTTTTCTATGCTTAATAATATTAGAGATCTTTGGTTAATTATGAAGGTACAACTCTTTTAGTTATTATTTGACATAAATAGACATGCGCGTAATCATAAATCAGGAATAGATGCATAAACCAGAATATAAAATAGATACGCGATACTTCAGAATCAACTTATCTTTATTAATTCCTTTATCGAGTTACAATCCACTTCTTGTCTTGTGCCCACAGATGTAGGGGTCCATGCACATAGCTATGTACTCTAACCAGGCCACCACACACACAACTACAGAGCCTCTATACAACCCAAACTTGTACTTACAAACTCAGATCTACTATCACCTTCAGACACCCATATTACTTCTATTACCAAAAAGCTACCTTTTACACTTAGAGCCTTGCTATTATTTATACATTCCCATGGTCCGCAGATCATGGGATAGATGACACATTGTAGATTAATTTATAATATTTTAGGGTGGACTACCCTTAGACTTGACCCATTACAATTCGTGCTCTACGCACTTCATGGAGATTTTACAATACAGTACCCAAACATGTGGGCTTCAAGCCCCAAAACCGTTATGCGGGGGATCTGCTACCCAACAGGGCCCTAACACAATCATCGTGACTCATCCCAACTCACTTGTTGGTGCTGCAAGAAACATTGTTAAGGCTTCACAGTTCACCATCCTTGTGAGTGATGTACTGCGCTTCATTGTTCCATCCTTGCTTCTTAGAACACTTCTTCAAGCTCCTGCTCCATTTCCCCTACTAATTTGACTAACCGATTATGCTCATTCTGCTCTACTCAGTTAACACAACGCGGCTCCTCATAGGATTTTAGCTCTAGTTGGGATGCCAAAGCCATGAAATCTTTGTGCAAGTGAAGCAAGTTTGTAATCTTTGGTCCCATATACTCAATATCTATTGCAGCTTGTGTTGCAATTTTGCAAGAGAGATGTTGTTGTCCACGAGGTCCCAATCTTCAAGGTTCATCATAGGCGCATAGCCCTAGATTGCACTTGTCCACAATATCCCAAGATTGACCATATTCCCTTATATTTTATAGATCGCTTACCTGACCACAAGTTTCATGGTAATATTCAGACCAGTCCTGCTATCTGTTTGGGAATTTGTGGTATGTCTCTTACCACTGATGTTAAGCTCGGCACGGTGACTTCAACCATCAACATTACACTGTCCCAAAGGTCCTGTAAATCATTAAATTTGGACGATTCCATATCTATCAGGTAACTCAATAACTTGAGTCTCACAGTGCCATGGTTTATCCAGTAAATGACCAGCTGTGATTTATAAACCAACCAATATTCGAATTTGACCTTTCCTTCCTGTTTTGGTTCATTAATGTGATACATACTTGATATCATTTCAAATCCAGTACTGACTTCATGTCTTAAATTCCCATCATCCACTCCTTGTTGCCTCAGACTGGCCATCTTATCATGAATAGTTACCTCAATGGTCACTTTCCTACCTTTATGTGTAGCATTGCAGCTCTCTATGCGTTACCATGATTCCTATAATTAATGCTTCTTATGCAGAACCCTATTTCCACGTAACTTTTCTACAAATCGTTTATAGTCCTATGCCTTCTTTCAACTACTTGAAGTGCTAAGACCATACTTTGGTCAATTAGTCAGACAGTCGGCCCACTCATGTAGAACTTTAGGTGACTGCCATTTACCTTTCTTGGGAGGGGCTCCCCATTAAGCTTACCAAGCTAGAACGTGCCACCATCTGTGACCTCTTTGACTACATAAGGTCCCAACCAATGCATTTATAGTTTTCCAAGGAATTTCTAAAACTTGCTATCATACAGTAATACCAAATCGTTGAATTTGAACATGCGCAACTTGATGTGGTGATCATGCCAAGCTTTATCGCATTGTTTCTGTACTTGGTGATGGAAGCCTGCTAGAAATTGTTCTTCCTCTAGTTCTTCCAATTACACGTGCCTCTCTTCCAAGGCTTCATGGTCAGCCATATGTTACATAGTAATTTGTCACTGTCCTCATCTCTGTCCATCATGTGTCAAATAAACATGTTCATATCTTCCCACCAACATAAGAAGATTAAGAAAATTCTCTCTAATGTTGAATATTGACCCTTTTTGACTATTCATCACTAGTAAACCCTTAAAATCCATAACAATTCTCTTTCATACACTATATCGTTGCAACGTCATCACTAGTCCCCAGTTTATGACCCACGATGATCTAGATTTGGTGAATTTGTTCAAACAGTCGGCCTTCTGGGATGGTAGTTCTATCATTTGTGCTACCTTCCTCGAGGATGAGCTCCTCCTTCCACATTTCATGGAGACTCCTTCTCCTATTAAAGCACTCACCTTTGCTATGATCTGCTAGTTTTTCTAACTAGTTAGTAGTTCTTTGGGTTGGGCGGTGCTGCTAGTGCTTTTGAGTTTGATAGATAGCTGGTGTGGGTGTGACAAGTGTGGGATTGTTGATAGCTTGTGGAAAGTTGTGGAGTGCCCTTAACTTTTTGTTAAAGCTTATGAGTGAAAGAGAGAGACATTGTATGTTGGGAGATTCATCCTGGAAGAGTGAATGCTTGAGAAACATACTTGTTGGATCCTCTAAAAAGGCTTGCGACATCAAGACTTGGTTGTAAGCTTGCTCTTGATTCTTGATTAATACAGTGAATGATGTTTTCCTATGTCTTGTATGTAATTTACTTGATAGCTGATGACTTCTTGACTTTGTGAGTAAATAGATAATTTTTGTTTCCCGTTTATGTGCTGTGTTGTTTTTCCTTTGTGTTGTTTCAGGTTAATAACTCATTGAGGAGAAGGAAGTGGAAGCTGGTGTAGTGCAATGGAGCTTCATCGACCACCAGTTTGAGGTATACCTCCAACGATGACTGTTTAAGGAAATGAATTATTGATCTATCTTTGTTGTGACTAGACCCACTCTAGGGATAGAGGGGTTGCCTCTGTCTATAGAGGGAACACTTTCCTACATCACAAGTTGGTGACTCCACTGGGGAGTCCTTTGTATGTTTTTTTTTTCTTGTTTACTTTTGTTTGGTTTTGATTTGGTGTCTCTCAATTTTTAGGGTTAAACTATTAGGCTTTGAGGTTATCTAGGTCAATCTGGGTACTCCCTTTACTATTTGTAAGGATAGTCTAGATTTTGTTTGGGAGTTTTCATTTACCTTTCATTGTTTTTAAGTTCGTCGCTGGAAAAAGCTAAACAGTCACGCCGACACTACATTGTCTCTGTCTTGGAAGTCTGTGCGTCATTGAATCCTGTCACACAATCGCGACGATTTTCCATCATGTGAAAGATGTGTACTTTACCAACGACATCGCTCTGTTGCCGCAGCTAGTGTCTAGTCAACACTAATTGCTTGTGTTATACCCATGACGATTCCTGTGGCATTGTTTATTTCAATTCTACCTCCTGAATTCATCAGTCTGGTTAAACCCTTGTTGTCTTTCTCTTATCCGTTAGTTTGTTTTAATTTCCTTTAGTTAAGGTGCTTACTTTTCAATTTCGTTGAAGTGAATCTTGTATTTTTGGCTTTGTGACTTGATTTTTTCAAGTTTTGAATTATTTGGCTTGGTTACTTGCCTGTTCAAAAGATTCATCTGCAACTTTCCTGGTGGTTTGCTTGAAGTTTTTCCATCGCTTGTTCTTGCTAATTGATGTTTAGTGTTATTTATTGAACCAATTTCCATATTGATTCGATTGCTTCACTACCAAACGTAGATTACAATTGTTTGGATCAATCAGTTTCATGCTTGCTTGTTTGTTTCCTTAGAATTCAAAGTTATCAAAATCAAAAGATTGCATTCATTAGTGTGTGAAAATGAAATTACATTTTGCATTCCAAGTTTTCATGTTTGAAAAATTGGAAGGCGAATTTTGAATCTCTCATTAGTAGTATCGATGCACTATAGGGATTGATGTGTTTATGCATTGTATTTCTTGAGTGACTGCATTTGCTAGTCTTGGTTTGGGAATGATCTCTCTACCCTTCTGTATGTAGGAGTTCATTGAAGTGAAAGATGCTTTATTCATTCTAGTTGCATCCTAGGTTTTAATATACATACGGTAAGGCCTGGAAATTGAAACATAATTCAAGATCAACTCTAAAATGAACTTAATGAACTTAACAATGCATTGAAACATAACAAACATTATTTAGAGGTCTAGGCTAGAGACATGCTCCAACGTTGTTAAACCTAGTCACTATTGCTTTCACTTAAGGTTGGGTGATTCCTCCTTTTGTGACTCAATAGCTGTTAGTATGGATTTGTGCTCCTAGTACCGTCGGGTATATGGTAGGAGACCCCACTAGGTTATCATCCTATATCCTTAGGAAGTTGTGTCTACCACCTTGCAAACCGTAATGCACGAAACACAGCATTCGGGAAGATTGACTGTTGTACGGAAAGTCCTTGGTTTTCATATGATCGCCAAGATGTATATGCAGTTTTACGGGTTGTTTGGTAAACCTTTTGCCTAGTTCTCTAGAGTAGTCACTTTCATTCCTTTTCGGACTCCTTAAAAGAAAAGGTCCATCTGAGCACTTGTCCTTTCAAGCTCATTAAACCTCGAAAGAGATAGAGTCATCTTTTCATCCTTTTCTCAACTCTTGAAACATGAAAAGGTCAAATTTTGTTCCTGTGTCATAAAATTTACTACCCACGAAATATTCCTAGTAACAGTTAGAGTTCTTTGTTACAGTTCAAGTGTTTTTTAGGCTCGTTCTCGATGGCAACTTTCCTCGAGTCTATTGGCGAAGGTCTTCCTCGAGATGGGAACCCTGGTCCATTTCCTTCTTTTGGAAATGTTGGTGCTCTGTACATGGAAAAATTGTCTTTGCATGGGTTAACCTTTAGTCTGCTCGTTTGGTTGTTTTCAACCTCAGTGGTTGCGAGTGTCATGATTCCTATTCCACGATCTCCTTTGTTTGAACCATGACATGTTGATTCCAAGGCTGAGCCTGCACCTTCTTCCCCTGTTTCTCCACCTTCCTCTCCTCCTTCGCCTGGTGAAATTTCCACATCTAGTAACTAGGAGACTAAGAAGAAGAAGAAGAAGTCCAATAAGCACACGGCTGCCCATGCAACTATTTCTTTGAATACATCTCAGATTGGAACACCTTCTGCTCCTCCATGGAAGGTTAAGTTTCCATGTAAATTATGCAAGGGCGACCATCTTTTTCATGATTGTTCGAGCATTCCTAGGATCTTAGAAGTATGGTCTCATGATCTGGATCATCCCTCATTGTCCTCTAAAGCTCATGACGATGCTACCCTATCAACTGGAAACAGTAAGAAGGAAGGGAATATTCGATTCCCCAGTAGACTGTGTGAAGGAAACCATTCCATTCACCTTTGTCTGCTCATGGATAAAGCTTCAGCTATTTTGGAAAGTCTTATAGCTTCTTCACCCCAGCTTCCCATTGGTTATCAGCGACTCTCTTCAGACCCTCTCCTAGTTGGCAAAGAGATTAATTTAGATTCTTCTCTTATCCACCCTTCTCTTCTCGAACTTGGTTGTGCTCAGCCCATTCCAGACTGACCATTGGTTGGAGAGAGTGTTGACCTGGATTCATCGCCCGTTGATCACTCTATTTCGAAAGAGCATCATGATCACACTTCTCATGTTCTTCTTGTCTCGTTAGGTTCTCCTGAGTCCAAGAACGACCCTCCTATCCTCGCTGATCAGGAGCGTCCTTCTTTGGTTCCTATAGAGCATGGGGGCAATCATATGATACCCTTGCCAAGTAGTTCAGTCATTTCCTTCGACTGGAGTCATTTGACTGCATTTCACCTTCCATCCTATGTGCCTTTCCAAATTACCATACATGCCTGTGATATGGTAGTACTTGGCATTGTCTTGGATGAGGGTGCTGCATCAGTTAGCCTCATGCCTTTCACTACTTGGCAAGCTTTGGGCTCCCCACAGCTTGTGCTGGTCATGTAGAATCTATTGGCATTTGATAGAGGAACCAGTCGATCTTTAGGGATCCTCCTGAAGTTTCCTATTACTTTGGGAGGCAAAACCATCTGTATCGATGCGATGGCTGTCCAAGGTGCTTTATATTTAAATCTCTCCTTGGCAGTGACTATGTCTATGCCATGGGGGCCCTTGTCTCTTCCCTTTTCCATGTGGTTTGTTTTCCACACAATGGAAGAATGATGACCATCGATCAATTATCATTCTTTAGTCCCTCGGTGTCTCCTATCTAGCCGTCATCCCCTATCGGTTCTTGCTCGCAAGTAGTAACTTCCCAGCCGCTCGTCAATGATGTGGCTACCAGTTTCGTCTTCACGTCTGCTGATGATTATGTAGATGGTATTGTACATCATGTACTGGGGGAATTGGAACCTAATCTGTCATTAGTTTCTACTGACATGTGTTCCTCCCAGAGCATGATTCTTCCATCTAGTAAAGATCTCTTAGGAGTCATGTTTCCCTATGACCCATGAACAGGAGTCCAAAGGATAGTTATTTTCTTGTGCCAACCTCGTTAAAATAATGAAACAAGGAGTATTGAGCATAGTTCATGATCTTGTGTCAAGCTCATTAAAAAATGAAACAAGGATCATTGAGGATAGTTTGATCTTGTGTCAACCTCGTTAAAAAATGAAACAAGGAGTCTTGAGGAAAGTTCTTGATATTGTGTCGACCTCGTTAAAAAATGAATCAAATATTATGAGGATATTTTTTTTTACTTTGTAAACCTCATTAAAAAATGAAACACCTCCCTTTCCAAAGCGAGTCTGTTATCACCAAAATAGGTCCCTAATAGGCTGTTGATCAGACTATCTCGGTGTAACTATTTCAAACCAATCTTTTATCTAAGGCTTAGCCTCCTTAGTCTAAGAGGGCTCTCTCAAAGGATTAATGATATTGATTGATGATAATATATATGGCTAACTCTATATTTGGTTTGTGTGTTTGTAGGTTGAAAAGATGAAGGCTTGCTACCATTGGGCTATGGAGTCAACAAGTCAATAAATTCAGTGGCAAGGTTTCTTGACATGAAAGCTGAGGAAAATGGGGTTTTCAAACAAAGATAATTCACTCAAGGAAATAGTTCATCACAATAATTCCATTACTAAAGGAAGTCAAAGCATAGGGTTATGAATTCTGAGTAATAGTAACGAAACTTACTGCTAGTAGTTCAAAGATAGTTTACTAACAAAATGTAGAAGATATAGTCATCTCATTTCTAAAGGAAGTCAGAGCACATGGTTGTGAATTCTAAGTAATAGCAATGAGAATACTACATAAACACAAAAATTCCATTACTAAAGGAAGTCAGAGAATAGGGTTATGAAATCTAAGAAATGGTAATGAAACTTGCTGCTAGTAGTTCAAAGATTGTTTACTCACAAACTGCAAAAAGACATAGTCATCTCATTTCTAAAAGAAGTCAGAGCACATAGTTGTGAATTCTAAGTAATAGCAATGAGATCTACTGCAAATTATTGAAAGTAACATATAAATCAAGACAACATTAACCCCTTGAGAACTCAAATCTGCTCAGAAAAATATCTCTGCATTACTGATTATAGTTCATAGCATAAAGCAGCAGCTAGGCCAAAAAGTCTTCCACCCTTTGCTAATTCAAACTCTTGATCTAAATATAGCATTTACAATTAATATTCCATCATCCCTCATCAATAGAATTCGAATTTTCCATTAGTGACATCTATTGACACTTAAAACTAACTATTAAATGCAAATGACACCCAACTAGCAGTCCTAGAGACCTAATACGACTAGGAGTGTAACTCCTTATCATGATTAAAAAAACCTTATTTAAGAATTTAAAGGATTCTTGAAAAATGTCAACCTCAAGAAGTCAAATTTTATGAAGCCTCCCACGTGGTCATCTGACTGTTGAAGACAAACCCTAGAAATTAGGGAACATGTTTCCCTGTTTTTAGGTTTAGGATCCTTGAAAATGGCACGTGGGACAGAGCCTTTATCTCCTCATCCATGACACATTTTTTGAAACGGAAGGATTTTTTTGTATTCCATGATGTCTAGAACAAAAACCTCTCTTAGTTTTTCAAAATACTTCTCCAGCTGTCCAGAATGTGTCTTTGAAAAACATGTGTAAAATAGAGAAATATGCCTGTGAAAAACTGCACCTACAGCAGTTTCGTAGCACACCTTTGGTCCTTCATTTCTCCAAAATCATAATGGATTTGAAGAAAGGGGAAGAGGTTTTTGTACTTCAGTATTGTAGGAATGAAAACCTCTTTCAATTTTTAGAGATGAGTTTTCAACCGCTTAGAAACTCTTCTAGAAGTTGACTGGTAAAAACAAGAAGACAATTCGACTGATAAGTTGATTGATAAAGTTTGGAGTTCAAAAATGTCTCTCCTCTACCTATTTTTCCCTTGCTGAATGTTGACACCTTTTAAATGATCCTTTTTAAAGGTTCCCCTTCAAGAATATTTGCCTTTTTCTTTCAACATTGGTCCATGAAATCATAATGTGCAGCTACAACAGTTTCGTAGTGCGCTACGAAATTGCTGTGTAATTTTAAAAACACAGCTTGAGGCCAAAAATTCAACTCTCTTGATCTTTCTTTTTCTTGAAATGGCCTTTCCATCTGCCATGAAGTTGTTCAAAATTGTTGTGTGATTTCTTTTAGCTAAGTTGCTCTTGGTTATTCTTCTTTGTACTATTTCACCTGTGAATTGTTCTTGTATCTTTTGATCTGACCTTTCCCTTTTTTAGCCTGCTGGGGTGTGTCTTGAATTACTAATGGTCTTGTGGGCTCCTTTCTTTCTGTGTACTCCTCCATGGAATTCCTACAACATGAATATTAAAGAATTCTGCACCATCTCAATTTCGATCACTGCCTCACTTGCAATGGATAAGGAAAGTTGCCTTGCTTGCAATAGATAAGGAAAGTTGCCTCACTTGCAATAGATAAGGAAAGCTACCTCGCTTGATCTTCAAAGAATTCAAATTGAACACCTGTCAATGTGCTCTTCATGCATGAACCCAAACCTAAATCATAACTATGAATACTTGGCTCTTTTTTGAAACTTGCAACCTAAGCATACCAAGACACCTAACGACTCTAATGATGAGGATGAATGGTTGCATGTGATAGGCATGGTTCAAGGACTGACACATGGTGATGAACAATTAATGAATTTTGATGGAAAAGACAGTTAGACAAGATCTGGCACAAATCCCTAATTTCGTAGCACAATTAGTGTAAACTCTGTGTTTTGCACTATGAAATCTCCTAGTTACGAAACTGTCTAGGTGTTGTCGTAGCGCACATAGTGTATTTTTGTGAGTTTGCGCTACGAAAACTCCTAGTTGAATTCGAAATGCATGTAACTTTTGAAACAACCTTAACACATGACACTTATTTGAAAAAAAAAATTGAAATTTTTTCTTAAGTGATAACAGAGTCTTTGATTAAGATCTCATAAAATCTGAGTCGAGTCTTTCCAAGATCTCGAAAGTGAACCTTCATTCCATCCACCTCATCGAATGCAATGAAGCTTGGGGGGCATGTACCTCGATTTGCATCGTTATGTTGGGGGCATGCAAACTCATAACAAGCATAGCTTTTTGTTTCAAGCTTGTGTAAACATGAAACCAAATCCAAGTAGAGTTCTCCATGGTTCAAGCTTGTGTAAAATGAACCCATACCTAATTTACACCTCGTGATTGCCATTTTTATCCACTAAATTCTGCTAGATGAGCCTTGGTTGCTTTCGTTTCATCATCATCATCTCTTTGGCCAATCATATGCTTTCACTTGGTTTTTTTTACATTCCTGAGGGACCGCAGCGATGAGTGGTTTTATTAGCCAACCTCTTGACCATTACACGTTTTGAGCAGTTCCACCATTGCCAGAACTAGTTGCTACCCATTATACGACTCGTTCCTCTAGGACGAGTCCCATTAACCTCTTTTTTAACTCCTAAAATATTAAAATATTGTCGATTTTTTCCTTTTTGACTCGTTAAACAAAATAAGAGGCAGTCCACTTTGAGCTCTTTTCTGACCATGTAAATGTGAAAAGATTGTCGAACTTTTGTCGTTTCAAGTTCAATATTGGTTACGAAACGACGTGTCTTCGATCGCTTTTCTAATCTTTTGAGTTGAGGTCACTAATTATGAAAAGTACTCCTTGATCTTAATGGTCAAGCGGTTCTCTCGAGTATTATTTTATACTTTTTCAGGCTCGAGAGACACCAATTTATGAAAAAGGACCCCCCTAGAGTTTTCTTTTCCATGTCTTTTTCAAACTCTCTAAAGATGAAAAAGACTCCGAGTTTTACCTATGTTGGACTTGTTAAACCCTGACAACATTGGACTCATCACCATGATGAGACTCAAGCTTCTCCTCCCTAAGGCTCGTTAAACTGTCACTAGGTTGGATTCGTTCGAAGGTCGAACTTATATTACATGCATATGCTATCCCCTTCAAGCTTGTTTTCAAAAATAATTGGGGTACTCGCCAGCAATGGCAGGGGGGAATTTGGAAGTCATCATTGGTTACCTGTGACAGCTAGTCACTCTTGGACATCGACACTTTTGCTTCTTGTCAAGTTGGGACATCGACACATCGTCATTTGGCCTTCTGGGGTTTTGGGTTATCATTTTGCCTCATTCCATCTGATATGTGTTGTCTCTATCAAGCCTCTAATCTCTTGGTACCCAAATGCTGCCACATTTTGGAGTCATGTCACTGATATGTTCAAGAGTATAATCCTTCTGTAGTTCACATCATTACCTCCTCCTCTGATATTATACTTCACCATATACCACTTGTTCCTTATCTCGTCTCATTTATGGCGGAAACATTATGGCCCTCTTGCGACAGATCATCTCCTGTCGACACTAGCTCATTATCCAGGAGATTGATCTAGTGATCCCCTTCAGTACCTTGGAGCTTACATGCCTCAATGGAAAGTTCTTTGCACCTGTCAATAGAATTTCCTCATTGGTCTTTGATTGGGTGATTCCATGGGTGTTCAACTTCAACTCATTTTTCACACTTGGTGGATTGTACTCGACAATACCTTGAGAACCATTGGCATTATTGATGATTTCTCTCGCGCTTGTTAACAGTTTTCATCATTGACTAGTAATCAAGCGAATTTCTATCATGCTTGACCTTGGCACATTTGTTCGCATGCTAGAATTTGTACTATGATCGGTTGAGTTTCAAGACCCCGAACTAAGATTACAGATGTTTAGGCTGTGTGGATTGGTTCATGATTACATATATGACTCTTTGATGGATGGCTGCAACCATACCTCTGTCATCATTATGGTCTTATCCATTGTGTGGCTACATCCATACCATAGACCTAGTTTCATATGTCTCCTAGATGGCTATGCCCATGCCTAGACTATATGTATTTCACTATCACAGATATCAGTTGTACTTGCGCCTGCAGGATCTTCAAGGTGGTTCCATTTCAGACAGTTTCATAAAGCATTTCACCCCTCCCACTCTCTTGGGCTTCACGCTTTAGGGGGCATCTGTTACACAGTAATTTGTCACTGTCCTCATATTAGTCCCTCTATTGTTTCATGTGTCAAATAAACATTTTCATATCTTCCCACCAACACAAGATGATTAAGAAAATGCTCCCTAATGCTGAAGTTTAACCCTTTTTTACTAATTTTCTACATCATCACTAGTAAACCCTTAAAATCCACGATGATTCTCTATCATACACTGTATCGTTTCAACATCGTTGCTAGTCCCCAGTTCATGACCCGCAACGATCCAGATTTGGTGAATTTGTTCAAACAATCGGCCTTCTAGATGTTTCTAGAGCTAATAGTTGGGTCAGTTTGGGTCACCTTTCCACCTTTAGGATGATAGTTCCGTCATTTGTGCTACCTTCCTTGAGGATGAGCTCCTCCTTCCACATTAGGATGAGCTCTTCCTTGCACATTTCATGGAGACTCCTTCTCCTATTAAAGCACTCACCTTTGCAATGATCTGCTAGCTTTTTAACAACTTTGGTTGGGCAGTGCTACTAGTGCTTTAGAGTTTGATAGATAGTTGGTGTGGGTGTGACAAGTGTGGGATTGTTGATATCTTGTGGAAAGTGGTGGAGTGCCCTTAACTTTGTGTTAAAGCTTATGAGTGAAAGAGAGAGACATTGTATGTTGGGAGATTCATCCTTGAAGAGTGAATTCTTGAGAAACATACTGGCTGGACCCTTCGAGAAGGCTTGCGATGTCAAGACTTGGTTTAAGCTTGCTCTTGATTCATTATTAATACAATCAATGCTATTTTCCTATGTCTTGTTTGTAATTTACTTGATAGCTCAAGACTTCTTGACTTTGTGAGTAAATAGATCATTGTTGTTTCCTAGTTACGTGCTATGTTGTTTTTCCTTTGTTTTGTTTCAGGTTAATCACTCATTGAGGAGAAGAAGAAGCTGGAGCAGTGCAACTAAACTTCATTGATGATCATTTGAGGTAGGCCTCCAACGATGACTATCTAAGGAAATCAACTGTTGAACTGTCTTTGCTGTGACTAGACCCACTCTAGGGCTAAAGGGGTTGCCTCTGTCTACAGAGGGAAGATTTTCCTGCATCATACCATGCCTATCATCACTGCTATCCTCAAACTGGGTACAATGTATTCCATTGGCATGACGACTTCCGTGCCATAGACTAACCTAAACAATGTCTGCCCAGTCAAATTTTTGCATGTGGTTCTGTATGCCCATAACACGGAAGGTATGCCTAAACCCCAATTGATTCGCTACGCATTACATACTTTGGTTAATACAATCTCTAGAATCTTGTTGAATGCTTCTATGGTCTTGTTCTCTTGCAGATGGTATGGCGTGCTTTGCTAATGATACACCTGAAAATCTTCAGTAAGTGCGCTGATAGTTTCATTTACGAAGTGTGTTCTGTGGTCACTCATTAGAATTTTTGGGCATCCAAACCATGTCAAGATGTTGTCAAATAAAAATTTCGCAGCTGTAATAGCCATGTAGTTCTTAACCGGCTATGCTTCCACCCATCTAGTTAAATATTCTATAACAGTGATGATATAGCACACACCTATCTTCCCTTGAGGGGTGATAGGCCCTACAAAGTCTATGACTCATTTTTCAAATGGCTACAACATCATCTATGGATTGAGTGGAGTTTCTTCCCTTCCCGATGATTTCCCAGTACACTGATATATGTCACAGGCCTGATAGTATGCTTTTGAGTCTTGATGTAGGGTAGGCCACCATAGCCCGATGCGAAGAATCTTCTGTGTTGTCACTTGTCCCGCATAATGTCCTCCTACAACCCCCATGTGTGCTTCTGTGAGGATCTATCCTTGTTCAAATTTAGTTACATATCTTCATAATATTTTGTTATTTCCCATTTCATATAGGTGCCCCATGATAATAGTAAAATCCACCGTGCATACCACCAATTATTTCTTCTGTTGAACTGAATATCCCTGCAACGCGGTCCCTATGATTAAGAAGTGTATTATATCCTCGAAGTGGCCATATGCAACAAACACTGCACAAAGCTATGCATTAGGTAGTCCTTCCTTCAAATTTGTTGGCTCCTGACCATTCTCAATTAGAGACAAGTGATCTGGGTCTACATTTAGGCCTCTCGGCTTTATGATGACCTCGAAATCATATTCTTGAAACAGTAACAACCATCTACAAATGCGCCCCCCCAACACAGGCTTGTTCACTACATATTTCAACATGGAGCGATTGGTATACATTTTAAAGTGCCCATCGAGTAGATAGTGGTGATATTTCTGGAGCATGTATACCATCGCCAACCCCTCATGGTTAGTAGTGGAGTAGTTCTTTTTGGCTTTAGACAATCATCGAATTGTGAATGCAATTGGGTGAACAATGCCTTCTACTCCTTCCTATGTGAGTATAGCACCCAACATGATACATGATGCATGAACATGTACATGAAATTAAATTTCCCATTTTGGAAAAATCAAAATGGGGGTGAATGCCATCTTTCCCTTTAGAATCTCCAGACTCTTCTTATAGTCATCATTCCAATAATATGTAGCATCCTTTTTCAACAACTTTTCCATTGGTGTCTTGATTTGTGCATAGCCCTTAATAAACTTTCGATAGTAGCTAGTGTGTCCCAGTGTGGTACAAAGTTGTTTGACACTACGTGGCACTTGTAGATTGAGTATGACAACAACATTTGTAGGGTCCACCATCAAGCCTTACCTACAAACTACATGGCCGAGCAAGTTGCCAAAAGGGATGAGGAAAGTAATTTTTTTGAGATTTAGCACAATCTGGTGTCATCGACATGTATCTAGCATCAATTGTAAGCTTGATACATGTTTCTTGACTAGCCCAAATACTATCCAATTGTCAAAATAAACCTCCAAAAACTTATGAATGAATTCCTTGAACATGGCCACTACTATGCACGAAAATATCTTTGGCATGTTCTTCAACCCAAAGGGTATAACAGTGTGCGAAAAACATCCCCATTTAATAACGAAGGTGGTCTTTCTCCTATCTTCCGATGCGATCTTGATCTAATGGTACCTCGAGAGCCCATCCGTGAACGAGTACGCTTCCTGTCCACCAACATTCTGCAGGACTTCATCTATAAACACGTTCGAGAATGGGTCATGAATGCAGGCATAATTTATTTTTTGGAGGTCCATGTAGATTCAAAATTTTCCCTTCTATTTTTTTCTCCTGCACTATCATAGGACTCACCCATTTAGACTCTTCCACAGGTTCAATAATTTCTGCTGCAAGCATTTTGTCCAATTCTTCATAGACGTTTTCCTTATAATTCAGTCAGTCGGTAAGGACGCTGCTTAACTGGCTTCGCTTCCGGTTTCAAAGTCATCTTCATCATCCCCAGGTCACCAAGAATCCCTTTTAACTTTTTTATTTTGGTTGGGAATAAGTCTTGATATTCATGCAGTAACTCGACAACCTTATCCACTGTGGCATCATCCTAGTAGTCTCCCAAGGTCGCGTACTTTAGCTCCTCATCTGTACCAATGTTCCACTATTTCACTTTTAGTGGTGCTGTGATGTTGGGGTCCTCAATTGACAATCCTTGAATTTCATGACTCCCTTTTGTTTCTGAAATGTTAATGTTTCAGGGGTCATTATCATCATCCTCCACTTGCATGTTGTAACATTCTAGGGCATGGCTTAACTGATGTGACCATTTTGGTTGAACTATTTCTTCTAGTTCCTGTGGTATTTTGAAGATAGCGGCTTTCATAATTTGCAATGCATCATCTACAGTATCCATCCATTGGTCTTCAAATAAGAATGTTAATGAAAACCTTTCGTGCAAGATATCCCATTCGCTTGTACCATTTCAGAGTTCTGTCTCAATATACCAGTTTCTAGTGATGACATCTAGGGTATGATAAAATAAGTGTACCCATCTAGGTTGGGGCTCTTCGCCATAAGCTTTGGTCCATTTGTGAGGTGTATGCATAGATTATCGTGTCTATTGTATTTCTCAGTTATTCATAGCTCCAACTTCCCAAATGTTAGTTGCATCATCCTTCTACAATTACGCCAGTTTCCAAATTTCCTTCATGCATTCCCCACCAATGCATAGGTGTTGTGTGCAACACCCACTCTAATGCATCGAACCTCTAGTGCTCTGGTACTGCACTCTCAAATTCGCTCAAGAATTCATCCACCACTGTTAGTCCATCATGTTTTGGTAGATTTCGAGCCTGGGTGGTTATCTAATGTAGTGATTTGGTCATCATATTACAATTTAGTGTCATCACTTCACTCAACCGATTGTGCCATCACTCATCATCTTTGTCGGACTCCGAAAGGCAGGATTCTATGTGCTCCCATGGGGTCCTTTCATTTGTAGTTATATTTAGCCAAACTTGGTTTCACGTGGATATTTTGTAGATACAATATAACTCCTCATCACTTCCATCATTGTGCATTGGTTCTCTGTAATGCTCTCCTTAAGCAGGATCCAGCGGAACTATCACACGTAAGGACTTTTCCTCGAAAATCATTTTCCACTTCTTTAGGCTGATGACTCCATTCATATCCATTACTCGATCTATTCCTAGTAATGTAAGGTAATGGTTACTGTCACCTACAATTTCTATTACCATGAAATCTGTCTGCATTCTCTCATTGTCAATATCCACCGTTACTCTTGTCAATCTTCCCGTGGGCAAGATCTTTTGTTGGTTCACCATCCGCAATTGAATGGGAGACCACTGTAGTGTGAGCCTGCCCATGCATTCCCAAGTCTGCTTTGGTAATCCATTCGCATCCAAACCCAAGTCTAACATTACTTGATCCATCTCATATTCGATAATTTACACTATCAACCGCATTTCTCGTCTAGTGTGTAGAGCATGCTTCCCCATTTTTCAAACTACGCATGGCTCCCCTGACCCTGCACACCTAGCAATCAGCTCTTGTAGTCCTTTAACTACCTTATTGTCACCTAGCAATCAGCTCTTGTAGTCCTTTAACTACAATTGTAACAAATTAGTTATCCATAGCCCCTCCTGGGCCCCATTCCTCCGTGACCTCGACCTCACCCTTAGAAGCCACCCCGCGCTACTACTACAGCTAGAATGAGGCCTCTCATTTCTGTTTGCATTCAATAAGCTGGGGTCCTATCCATCATTATTTCATAGCTTGGACATGTTCACTCATCATGACCCATTGATCTACAGAAATTATAGTACAGTTGCTATGAAGTCTGGGTATATTTTTGCAACAGGTGATAGTTGTTGATTGTGTGCTTTCCTCCCACCTGACAAATCATGGACCAGAGAGTGATGGATGCACCTGGTCCTACTTGCACCTCTAGTCTCAAAGGCATCGGTCCCCCCTCCTACCAAATAGTTTGTAAATATAGGATAGTGACTCTTATCATGACCATGGCCTTTACATTTTATACACCACACTTCTTCTCACACCTCTGGCTGGGGCATCCTATCTTTCTTCAAACTCCACATCTCCAAGCATAGGCTTTGTAGTTGTGTGTGGATTTGTTGGAATCCAAACCTTGGATCTTGTATTAATGTTTCGTGCAACCTCATCGCCATTTCCAATGTTGTTGCTTGGGTTGAGAGCTTCTGTTGTGACAGTGTCATCCTCAGGTGTGGTGTCAAAGACACCACAAACCATGCACAGTGTTGCATGTCCATCAGTGTCATATTAGCCTCACAGATCATTCTTTTTAGCCTTTGATCTAGATCCCAGGGGGTTTCACCTGGAAGCATCGTCATATCCTTGAATCCTATAATTAACTGCATCTCTCATTTTGGTCGACTAAATTCTTTGTTCAATGCAATATGAATTTCTGTTATTCGACATTCGGATGATCATTCAAGTGCTTGATATACCAAGTCAGTGCGTGATCCTGTAGCACACTTATCAATGTGGCCTTCTTAGTGGTATCATCTGCAACCCTGTGTGCTTCCCACACTGCTCTTACTACGAACCAAAACTGACCGGGATCTTCACTTCATACTCCTCTGAATATAGGCAACTTGATTGTGCTCACGATGCTAAACTGTTGCTTTGGTGGGGGCAGAGTGGGCAAAGGTGGATGTGAAGAAGGTGATGGGAGTGGTGCAATTAGCAGAGATGATAACTGTGGAATGCACTGCTCGATCAAACTAGCTACACTCCTCATAGAAACCCAAGCGCTCTCTTCCCCCCTTGCTCGCAGTGGAGAAATTAAAGGACTGTTTCCTAACCCTTCAATCCCTTTGAATATCCTTCCGCTTCACATCATTCCGCTCATTAATGTATGCGCATCACCTGTTTTTCACATAACTGCATCTTAATCCAAGTATTAAAAGACTTGATGTACTTACCTCACGGTCCTTTGAGAAAGCGTCTTTGGGTTTTGTTGTAGCTAATAGTCGTGTCTATCACAAATTCAGTGATAAACCCTCCTATTCTCCGATCTAGCCAATCTTCAAGTTCTTGCTTCGTAGGGTTCCAACATTCTGACATCAGACATCCCTTAGGCAGATCTTGGTCTCGACAACAAAACCACTTGTTGGCTTAATGGGGCTTGACTCAGCTTTAAAAATGTTTAGCAAAACAAATCTTGAAACTACTGGCCCTTTTGGCAACACTCCGCAGAGCACGAATTGAAGTGTCACTTGAGGTAGTATGGGAGGGTGCAGGAACTAGACTTTTGCACCCTAGGGATGTCTTGTTGTGGTCTAGGTTGGTGCGAAGTGATCTTACGTGGAGCGTTGTTTGTACGCAACTGTCCTCTTCGGAGACCTTAGTCAGGCATGAGTGCAATTTACCCTTTTCTATGCTTAATATTATTAGAGATCTTTGGTTACTTACGAAGGTACAACTCTTTTAGTTATTATTTAACAGAAATAGACATGCGCACAATCATAAATCAGGAAAAGATGCATAAACGAGAATCTAAAACAGATACACGATATTTCAGAATTGACTTATCTTTATTAATGCCTTTATCTGGTTAAAATCCACTTCCTGCCCTACGCACACAGTTGCAGGGGTTTGCACACATAGCTGCGGACTCTAACCAAGCCTCCAAGCACACAGCTATGGAGCCTCTATCTCCTATTACAACCCAAACTTGTACTTACAGACTCAGATCTACTATCACCTTCAGACACCCATATCACTTCTATTACCAAAAATATGCCTTTTACACTTAGAGCCTTGCTCTTATTTATACATTCCCATGGTCCATAGAGCATGGGTAAGCCGACACATTCTAGATTAATTTATAATATTTTATGGGGGACTACCCTTAGACACGACCCATCGTTGTGTGCACTTCGTAGAGCTTTCACAATACAGTACCCAAACATGTGGGATTTAAGCCCCAAAACCATTAAGCGGGGGATCCGCTACCCAACACTAAGGGATGTCTGATATCATGCCACTGGAACCCAAAAAAGAAGGAAATTGACAAGTGGTTGGACAAGAAGATTCACGAGTTTGTGACACAGGAAAATAGAACTCTACAGGTATTTGAGAAAAAGTAGTTGGATCGCTACGTGTATACAGAAATCCATGAGATCTTCTTCACATCCTTTCCTTCTAAACCGTATGAGGTGATCACAAGGTTAGCTGATAGCAAGGGAAGGTGTAAGCTCGACTAACCAATAGTGTGGACTCTAGAATTAGTGTGCAGACTAGAGGCATCAGAAGACAATATTGTGCGAGTTGTGGACCATTGGCTCGACTGGATAATAGGGGGATTTATCACTAAGTTTTTGATAGACACGACCATGAGCTACAGTGAAGTAGAATGAAATTTTCTCAAGGGACTCAAAGGTAAGTACATTAAATCTTCGAATGCCTAGATTAAGATGTTGTTATGTGAAAAGCAGGTTATGCGAATACATTAATGTTTGGAATGACATGAAGTTGAAATATCTACAAAGACAGTGGGGAATTAGGAAAAAGTCCCTTAATTTCAGCTTCACGGGAGAGAGAGGAAGAGCTCGCTCGGGTCTCTCCGAGAAGTGCAGTTAGTTTGATAAAGCAGCGCATTCCACAGTTACCCCCTCCACCAATGCAACCACCCACTTCACCACCTTCACCTCCATCTCCACCCACTCCACCTTCACCAACCCCACAGTTCAGCATGGAAAGCGTGATCAAGCTACTCGTATTTAGAGGAGTAGGGAATGAGGATCCAGATCAGTTCTGGTTCATGGTAAGAGCAATGTGGGAAGCACAAGGGGTCATAGGCGAAAACATTAAGAAGTCTACATTGGTGAGCATGCTACATGATGGCATGGTATATCAAGCACTCTAATGATCACCCAAATTCAGGGATAACAGAGATCCAGAATGCGTTGAATAGAGAATTTAGCCGGTCGAAATCAGAGTCATAGTCAATCATTGAGTTTAAAGATATCATGATGCTTCTAGGCGAGACCCCCTCAGATTTGGATTAGCGACTGAATATTACAATCCGCAAGGCTAATATGATGCTCATGGATACACAACATCGCACATGGTTTGTGGCAACTCTAAAACTGCACCTGAGGATAGCGTTGTCGCAATAGAAACTTTCTACCCAGGCTGAATCATTGGAAATGACGATGAGTATACATGGGACACCAATACAAGATCTAGGGCTGGGAGTTCAACAAATCCATGTGCAACTACATAATATCTGCGTGGAAATGCAGAGCTTGAAGCAGGATAGGCACTAAGGCCAGCTGCACGTGAGGAAGTATGGTGCATAAAATGCAAAAGCCAAGGCCATGACTAGAGGCATAGACAGGGCCAAGTGCGACACCCATGTTATGATGTGTGACCCCTTAGATAGGAGGAAAACACAAGATAGATAATTGTCATTTGTTGCTGAAGTATATGTAGACTCCCCAACAGTTGTTTTGTAATTTCTGTAGGCTAGTAGGCCACGATGAGTGCACTTTTTGTAGTTACGAGTTAATCATGGAATAGACCCCAACATATAGGATGTACATAAAAATGCGAGCCCTCAACCCAGCTGTGGGGATGGTGCACACTGGATTTCAGGGGTGAGGTAGAGGACAAGGAATGTGTTGGAAATAAAAATGGGGCGGTGAATCAATATTAGCAAATCAATAAAAAAATTTCATTTCATACTCTGATTCATATACACTACTTCAGTTAAGGGAACTTGTGTGTATACGCAACTGTGTTTAATGAAACTAGTGTATATCCAGTAAACTTATGATTCACTTAATCCATTATATTTTGATCTTTAACCAGTGCATCAAAACTTCAGTAACCATATAAACAGTAAATAGAAGCAGTAAAACAGAACAGACAATCACACACATGAACACAAGATATAAGGTGGAAACCCACTGTGGGTGAAAACCACTTGCTGCAATCGTCTCTGTCTTCTTTTAATAAGAAACTTCTTTTTACAATTTTTGTACTAGTGCAGACTTATACCAGTACATAGTCTCCTATCGGTAGAAGGCTACAACCCTCTCTCGTTCTCCAGCTTCTCCTGGAAGGGAGCTATAACCCCCTAGCTCTTGTACTAGCTGTTTTGTTTACTACTACGTAGGTGCAGGCCTACAGAAGGCTACAACCTTATCTTTTCTTCCAAGGACCACGTTTCATTAATTTTTAGACTAGATCCATCAATAACATCAGTCAACCATCAAATATATATGCATTAATCAATCTCCTTTGCACCAACCAAAACTCAATCAATCAATCACTTCTCAAAATGCTATAACTAGAATATAGAAACAGTAACTAGAACCCATGCTATAACCCAGAACACTGCAACAACAAATAGAAGTAGCTAAATCATATTTTATTAGGTATACGCTACTTCAATGTGTCGAACCTGTTGTACATACGTGGTTTACTCAAGGAAAACCTACATATACGCTATTTTGATATGTAGACCCAGCATGTATACACACCTTTGCTAAAGTGAGCCTGTGTATAGAATTTTTAATGATGATTTAAACTTTTCAACAACTTTAGACATTAGTTATACCTAGATAATAATATTTACATATTACAACATGCACCAGTTATTTAGATAAGAAATCAAAACAACACAAAGATACTTCTCTTCAAACCTTAAGGTCTTGACCCCTTAATAGATCTTATCATTCCTCAAGCGCTTAGGTTCATCCTTGATTCAGATCCAGTTGTGCACCATAACCCAATAACCTGTATTCTAGATCTTTCTCTTCATTACATATTCAATTCATGAGTGCCTTTGCCTAATGATCTTCTCCTCCTTTTATATTCCTAGGCCTTACTCAATACCATGAACCAAAACCACTAAGAACCAATACCTTGGACCGAGTATCTGGGGTCAACACTTCGGACCAAATACCATGGATCAAATACCACGGGCTAAATCTGTTGATATTGCAACAAGATGATGGAGCTTAGTGAAAAGAGTCACCTTCACTAAGTGGGCCCGCAAGCTATTTTTGGCGCAAGTCTATTTTTAGACTATGTCTATTTTTAGACATATGGATCATGTCTATAGATTGCAGGTTGCTGTTTATGGATGATTGATCAAGTTGGGAAAAAATAGATGGACTTCTATTTTTAGATCACAGTAGAGTGACTGCTCAGTCTAAATATAGAACAGTCAAATATTA